>JAYKTE010243218.1:0-11927 GCA_036873565.1 Xipholeptos notoides | reverse complement strand
TGAGCAGATACAAATGGCCTTGTCCCTAACTTGGGTTGGTGCTCGACCAAGTAAATATAATATCTGCTGGGTACATTTTTATTACATATTTATAAAAATAAATATGCAATAAATAATAAGCTAATAATAATATACTGTTTAGAGCTTATCGTTAAGTAAAACAAAAGTAAAAATATACTTTAAAAGGAAAGTAAATAATAAAGAAAAAAATTAGAAAATTAAATATAAAAAAAACAAGGTAGAAAATAAAAAAAACAGAAAATAAATAATTACAAAGAATCTTTATCACTTGTGTATTTTCATAAATAGGAATCTTGGCAATATTGGTTTATTTTGTTGCACCTCAACTAATTATTAACCAACCACATAGTCAGTGAAGTTGACTCAGCAAGAGCCAAACACCTATAAATACATACCTACAAATACATGGATTGTGATTTCTAATGATAGGAATTTTGAAATGTGTCTTGACGTACATAAACTTTGGTGTAAGTAGATTTTTAATTCAATATTCATTCATTAACACATTTCAGACTAAAAGGATAAATTTAGTCTAAATAGATAAAACTACCAATCTATTTATCTATCTGTCTGTCATTCTGTATATCCTTCTAACTTCTTATCTATCTATCAGCCAGTCTGTATATCCATCTACCTACCTATCAGTCCAACTGTATATCTATCAATCTAACTATCTATCTATCATCTATCTATCGGTCAGTTGATATATCCATCTACCTACCTAATACCTGATCAATTGCAACTCAGCCTTTTATTTACTACAACAACAATATTCACTAAATTCTCAAAAATATGCAATATCTGTGCTCGTGAAAATATAGTATGACGTTCAGGTGAGTATTAGTATTTGTTTCCCTGATTTTTAGTTTTTCCCTCTTAAGAGTGATATGGACCTTTGAGCCCGCAACTTAATAAGCAGACAGATCCATCTGATTCCATTGAGTCTACCCTGTCAAAATTGTCCGTTTATTTATGGTTAAACCATAAATAAACACTCAGTTGAATTGGATAAAGCGTGTTTCCTTTCTTCTATACCTGTAATAATATACAGTCTGCTTTTGGCGCTTAGGGGCGTGCTTAGGGTCCCCACAGACCCCTCAATTGTGTGGGGTTAGCAAGCTCCCTAAGGGCCGCAAGATTTCTTGGCTTTGCAGATCTATTTTAATGAAAAAAAAAACAAAAAAAAACGAGTCGATATGGAATCGTTCAAATCACAGTCAAAACCATTACATTCACTTTCACCTGTTTCCAGCAGGTGAGGCTCGTAAAATCAAAGGACACTCTGATATAAAATCCTGCACCCCATTTGGCCAATTGACTACGACCCTGGGTTTCCGCACCGATGTGCTTCGTTACGCAAAAATTTGAAAGTCTCGCTCTCTCCACGTCTGCCCCGAGAGAGACCTGTTTGCTGCTTAGATAGATTCAGGGCGATTCCACTATAGGGTGAGACCAGGTCTCACAACAGTCTTTGAAGAGGAAACATTGCTTTCACCCGTAGAATACTTGAGACGGAATTGTTTTTTTTTCTTTCTGAATGGGATAACCTGGCCTGAGGCAGGTTGTTATGGGCATTTTGTGTGGAGGGATATGGATTCTTATTGCTTATTTTTTTCTTTCTCTCTCTGGCTATCTCTCTCTCTCTGGCTCTCTCTCTCTCTGGCTGGCTATCACTCTCTCTCTCTGGCTATCACTCTCGCTATCTGGCTATCTCTCCCTCTCTTTTACCTCTCCTTTTCTTTTTCTTATATAATATGCATTCGTGTGTACGACACGTTCGTGTGTGTGTGTGTGATATATCTATTATCCTTACAATTTTGAATGATGGTTGTTGAGTTGCGTTGATGTATAGGTTTATCCTTTCTACGTTTGTTTGCTCCCTCTAACAGCCGCCCCCATCCCTCTCTAGCATGCACACACTGTTTCTTTAGTCTCTCCCTATCTCGAAATCTCAATCTCATTCTTTCTTTAACTCTTTCTTTCTTTCTTTCTTTCTTTTGTGCGATCAGCAGCTTAGATTTATACTTATTGAAAATCCTCTCAAAGAAATACGTCTACTCAAATATGCATCAAAACAGTTGAGAAAAACATGCACTGAAAAGTACATCGGCGCCTCAGGAATTAATTCTTGCATTCATTATTGCTTTCTAACAAACATGTACACGTTCCTCATTGTCTGTCTGTCCATTTTCAAGTATCTATGTACGTATGTATATATTCTTATATCTATACCATTCACTCTCTCTATATGTATGTAATACTTTCATTTTATGTAGAATATCTTGACCTATCTGTCTGTATGTCTGTCTGCCAGTTTATCTGTCAATTCTTCTGTTTTCTCTCGGTACAACACAAAACAATATAAAAGTCCTTTTTTTTTCATTATTGTATCTGTATGTTTATGTCATCGTCTCTCTCATGTATTTACTGGATAGTTGATATATTATGATATAGAAACTATCTAATAAACATTGGAGTAGGTCATTGATATAAACATACAGACCCAATATTGAAAAAAATCTGGAAAAGAAAATGTTTCAGAAACCAATTTTTTGTCATCCTTCATCAAGGGTGGATTGAGAGTGTTATGGGCCTCATAGAGAGGTTGGGAAACAGGTGATTTGTGTATACAGGCTTATCTATGTCCGGTAATCAGCTACGGTCATTAGACACACATTATGATATGCAGACAAAGCGTAATGACCCGAGTCAGCATACATGTATGAGTGTATTAGAAGGGCATCTTTGATAATTCTATTGGCAGCCAGGCCCTTGCAGTGCTGGGCCCTTGGATATGGTCCGATTGAAGCTGTCCATTAAAACATTTCTATTACCTCATCATTAAAACTTGAAATTACTTTAATTACCCTGTCTTTTTTTTAAGAATTTATGATTTTCTACGCATATTTTTTAGCAACTGAAGAAATGAATACTTTTCCATTAAGAATAGACGAAATCTTTTCCATCTTAGGAAATTCTATAACTACCGGTTCTCACAGAAGGGGATAACTCTATTTCAAGATCGTTTTACAGCAAAGCTGTATAGCTCACCTTGTCGATGTGAGGGGAAAGAAGCGTTGAGAGTTTGGTAACGGAGAAAAGAGGAGCTTGTCACTCAACTTGAAGTCTTGGTTGGATTTGATTGCTCAAGCCAAGAACCAGGACGGACCAGTCTATTTGTTACGTCACCTGGCAGAGCTGGTATTTCTAAATTGCTCTCCATCTAAGTACTGAACAGGTTCGATGTTGCTTAATATCAATTATCTATTAAGGCTTGTATTAATTTCTTAAAAATATGCAATATCTGCGCTCGGGGAAAATAGTATGATATTCAGAGGGAGTATTGACCTTCGTTTACCTTTTTTTTTTCTGCTCACATCCTAAACGTAGGTCTCAGGATGAAAAATCTAGAGTGATATAGACCTTTGAGTTCACATCCTACAAAGTATCGGTTATTTGAGAAATACTCAAAATATTTGTCAACTGAAAATTGAATTGATTTCAAATCGAAATCAATTCTAAAAAATTCAATCAGATTTATTTTGAAAGAAAAAAAACCCCAACTCAAACCCAGATTTATCTAATGACGTCTGTTTTCTTTTGATCATCAGAAAAATATGAGGTCTATATATATACTCATTTTAATTAGCCTGTCCCAAGGAGCGCTTGGCAAACAAAAAGCCTCGTGCTTCACAAGGACGTGATTACAGTCCTAAATGTTGGTCCTCACTCAATGTCAAATGTTCTCCCATTGACTCCGGCAGAAATATAGGGTACGTGCAGGAGTGGTTTGTGTCTGGTACATATATGTCTTATTCATATATTTTCGCTGATGGGGAATATGTTTGTCAAATACCTTAAATATTTGGAATCCTATTTTTATCTTCATTGTTCTCTTCCTAACATTTCAGTTGAGGTGAACAAGTAAACCAAAGAACCTTCATGTCTAACATAGATAGTTTTCAAGTTAAAAAAATACCACCGGAAAAAAATTGTCCATTGTTATTGCCAATGAATATAGCAATGATGAGTAGAGAAGCCCGGATTATTTGATAAAAAGGATTATAATCCAAATCCATTCCTGGATCAAGACAGTCTTATAGACCGTAATCTTGAACCAGACAATTTAAATAAGAGTGAAGTCCTTTCCCAAGGAGATCCTTAAATACTTAACTCCTCAATCTTATTTTTTGAAATCCTTGAGACGAGGTATGATGAATTCAAGTATTAATCGGACTATTTTCCGCATCCATATTAATAATTTTATAATTCCTCAATCTTAGTTGTACAGGATGGACCATAATGATGGGACATATTTAAAATGCTATTTTGTAAGATTAAAAAAAACCGACTCAGAATAGTAAGTATATTTTTTACATAAATGGTACAAAGAAGTTTTATATGTTATCTAAGATTTTTATGTTACGTCCTTGAAATCGTGATCAAGGGAAAGGTATGACCCTACATTTTATAGATTAAAACAATGTGTGAACGATTGAAAGACTTTCACGAAATGACTATTGACGGGATTAACTGACCGAAAAACCAAACAATGTTTGTGGTACTTTTAAATAACTGTAAGTAAAAAAAAGAAAAACAAGTAAAAAAAAAAGAGGAAACAATAAAAAGAATAAAAGGAAAAGAAAGTAAAAAGTAAAAAAAAAAACAAATAAAAAGGAAAAGAAAAAAGAAAAAGAGAATAAAAGTAAAAATTAGAAAGAGAAAACCAATGAAAAGTTCAGATTCCAAAAAATATTATAGAAAATAAAAAGATAAAAAATCCACTGTAGAAATAACTTCTTGTTTATTATTTATTTTTTCTGAAGGCCATTCACTTTTATTTCACCTTTTGTCAAAAGGTGACGAGCGCATCAGATGGAACATACGTGATTACCTGACAATTTCCTTTGTAAGATGAAGACAATCGCACATAATTGTGCTTCTTTGAAAAATCAACTAAAAAAAAAAGAGAAAATAATGAAAAAATAACAATAACAAAAAAAATAAAATTAACGAAAACATGTAAGGTTTCTGAAATGTCATATGCCACACACAGAGAACCAAAATATTTATTTTAGACGTATTTGCTAAATTTAATACAGGGAAGGTATAGAAAGCAGCTTGTTAAAGAAGATAGGACCCCAGAGAACCAAGACCGAGCCTGCGATCCGTACTTGCTATATATCACTCTCGGATTTAGAACATTTGTTGAGCCAGCACATCACGCCACTGTAGTGTTAATAATTCATAAGAAGAGATGGTTTATTCTTTATATATATATATATATATATATATGAAGATTGTCTATTTTGGACTACAAAACAATACTCTAATTTCTTTATTAGATTACAAATGCAACTTGATTCAATTAATTCAACATTTTTGAGTAAATTTATTTAAGAGAATATTTTTATAAATCATTTAATGCATTTATAAAGAAACAGTTAAGAATGGAACATTAACTAAAATATTGTCGCAGTGAATTAACAACCCTTTTGTCATTCGTCAGATTTTGGGACGAAGTTTGCCATTTCTTTGGATTAGGGTTGAAATAACGAAATAATTAATGAGTCCAATTTTTTAATGATTTTATACGCAATTTTTCCAAAATATTACGTCCACTGCTTTGACAGGTCATTAAAAGTGATTTTTTTCCGATGACAACACGACCTATTGAGAGTATAAATCAGTATTCACTCACTCTTTGATTGGACATCAAAGAGTCATGTACGAATAAAAATATCCTTAAGGTGAAATTAAGAGAAAGACGAACTTGTTGAAAGAAGGATATAATCTGAATGGATCATTTGTAATTTCACCCAAGACTGACTCAAGTAAAATAAGCTAACTACTTCAATTTATTGTGGATTCCAAGATTTATTTCCGTCGCATTTCAAGGAAAAATAATCTAACGCACCACAAGCAAAGGAACTAACACAAAAATACAAAGAAATACACAACTGATAAAAAAAAACAAAGCAAAAGGAAGCAAACATCAAACAAAACAAAAATCTCCCCCCTAAAAAAAACACACAAAAAAACAAAGAAAGCGATTCAATTTCTAAATACTACAAAAAAAGGGGAAAATAAGAAACAAAGAAAATTAAGAGAAATGGGGAAAAAATCAAGAGAGAACGAATAAAAAACTCTTTTTGTGTAGATAAATGAAAAATTATCTTGAAAAAAAAAAAAAATAAATAAAAAAAAGCAAAAACAGTGGGCACTAGGTGATAAAGATAATGTTCAAAAGTTGCTAGAAAAATAAAAAAAAGACTTGAAAAGAAAAATGAAAATTGTAACAGGAAAAAATCTTGAAAAAAGCTAAAAAATAATTCAAAATTGTTACGGAAAACATTTTGAAAGACAACTTGAAAAAAATTAAAAAAAAAAAAAAAAGGAAAACTAAATCAAACTTTCCTAGAAAAAATTCAAAAAAGATCTGAAAAAAATTTAAGAGAAATCAAAATTGTCATAAAAGATAGTTGGAAAAAAATATCAAGACTTTAGGTTGATGAAGATTATGTGAAAAAAGGTTGTGGGGAAAGAACTGTAAAAAAAAGTAGATTTTTTTATTTGAATAAGGAAAAGAACAACAAAACAAATAAAAAAATCAACAAAGAGTCAGGAAATTGGAAGTAGAAAAAAATTGTTCAATAAATAAAAGACAAGACAAAGGAAAGAAAAATATGGGAAACAAAAGAAAGATACGAAAAGATAAAATAAACATGTCCATATAACAAGAACTAATATTCTGAATATTCATAAGTAACAGTTCCAACAAGAAAAATAAAATTTAAAATAGCTTCAAAATTAAAAAAATATATATATTAGTGCATAACTTATACTGAAAAAGTTACGAAAAATTAAGTAAAAAAAAAAGGCCAAAGAAAAGAAACACTGTAAAGCCAGAAGAGCTGATATATCGACCCTGGTGAATTAAAGCAAAAAACGACACGGCTGATAATTCTGTCTTTCATGGTACTTTAACAGAACGTTTCTGATTTGCTAGTTGGTAATTTTGCTAAGTCAGAGTCCAAAGGGTTAAAAATTATCTTAGATTATCGTGCAAATTTATTTGTGAAAGGAAAAAAAAAAATTTAAATTTAAGGCGAAAAATATAAAATTTGGGATTCACAGAATCCCCGTCCCCCCAAAAAAGAAGATCTATCCTGGCGTTTCTATATAAAATTTTAGAGGTTGTGTATTATTAGCCTTTGAAAACTTATAGATAAAATAATACAGAAAGTAAATGAATTTTTTTTAAACACTACAAAGTTGGAATTTTCTTACAAGATTTTCGTGATTAAGTATTATAAAAAAAAGTTTATACGAACGACTTTAAGTGAAAGACAAAAAGAATAAATTGGGAAATTAGCTCTGATTGGCTAGTTCTTAATTTTGCTAAGTCAGGGTCCAAAGGGTTAAAATAACAATTATATTTCACGTGGACTTGAATGATATCAAAATAAGTTAAAGGATATCGACTAAATCAAAGGGCGATACGTCGTTAAACTAAATAAACAAAGACCAAATTAAAACATTTACTCCCATATCTAGAGTTTTAATTTGTTTTAGAATATACTTCAACGCAAGAATTACAGCAAGAAATATCCATGATACTTAAGAGAGAAGTTGAATTAATTCATATGAAACTTTATAAAAGAATGTTCATTTATTTCTGATGAATATTGTATGTTCTAGTAGATGTCAGGGATTGATTTAATCTTCCAAATGGTTCTTCTGGGAAGTCTTGTGCACAAATAGGTTAAGCTAGGTAAATAGCTGTACTTATCACGTAATTGCTTTGAAAAAGGTAAGCAATATGAGAAACGGTTGATTAGGAATTAACAACAAAAACATATAAAAGAGAGTAGAAAATAAAGAAATATGCAGATCAAGTGAAATCATGTGAAAAAAAAAGAAAAAATACTGGAAAAAAAATCAAAATAAAAAAAATAAATAAAGACAGAAAATTCTCTTGAAAATACGTTATTACAAAAATACGTTTTTGTGAAAAAGAATAAAATAAATGTCCACCAATTTCTCTTAATGTGCGAAACGGTTTCTTCCACCATCTTTTAAATTTCTAACTTCAAGTTTAAGTGGAAATAGAACAGAAATAACACTTTTTAAAAACAGAAAACGAAAAACAATAAAATAAAATACCTAATCCTACAAAAGAAAATTAAAAAAAAAAAGTATTTCCTTCAATTTTGATGCTTGCTCGTCTTCTTGGTTTAATAATAAACAATAAATATTTGTTTAAACAAATTTAAAATTTCGATATTAATCCGAGTCTTTAAAAATCATGTTTAAAATAAATAAAGCAACAAACCCATGGGAAAGAAACTCTATTTTTGTTTCTGCATCACGCTTGAGTTCAAGTCATCTTATCTTGATATGCTTGATGGGTAAGTAAACAAAATGAATCTTTGCTTTTTTTCGTTTTTTATATTAGTTAATAATTTTTATTTAAAAAGGGAGCTGGGCTTCTTTGAATGCCTTTTGTTTTCTAACTTATTTCATATATATTTTGTTTCTTCTTTCTTTTTATTGATTATCATTCATGTATATAAATGCACACGTGTATATGTGGTTGTAAATTTTATTTTTCCTATTATTCCTTATTAGTGTATATATGCATTTATCATCATATATATGTGTGTGTGATTGTGTAAGTTTTGTTTCTACGTTATTATTATTTTTTGTTTGTATAAATACATATATATTCATTGGTCTGTATGTGTTTATATGTAATTTTTGTTGTTGTTATTATTGGTTTTCATTATCACACACACACACACACGCATATATTTATGTATGTATATCTATCTATTTATTTACCTACATAAACCTATCTATCTATCTACCCACCCATCTATCTATCTATCCACCCACCCACCTACCTATCTATCTGTGTGTGTGTGTTTCGTTATCAACCAGGCTAAGTCCTCACAAAATTTCAATCGATTTTCTGCCATAACCACTTTTTGTCAATCTTTATCAAATTGTATCAAAAGGAATCTCTAACAGTGATCCTTGTGTAAGATACTTTTCTACATATCAAAATGATAGATTTGTAATGTGATCCATGATGCATAACTTTACATGATATCCAACCGGTGAATTAGTGCTAGGCACTATGGAATGAAATTTTATGTATTTGGTTGTAATATTTGTTTATTTGGTTTACGGCATATCAACCGCTTAGTTCATTTAATGCCGAGAAAAAAAATCTTTGATAAACGTTCTTAGGTCCACACGTAGCTTTTTTAATAATACAATGTAGTAAATCCATAGCTGGATATATTTACTTATTCGAGCATCAACCAAAGTAAGGCAATAAGCCATTTTTATGTGCTCATTATATCCCTGGGCTTTTGTAATCAGTGTTGCCCTTCAACTATATGATAAATCTACTTGGTTCATAGTTTGAAGTTGTATTAACTATTGTCTTTGCAAATGGACTCAACCAGCGTTTATATAAACTGGGACTCTAACGATCCCAAGCAGAAGGCTCAGTTCTGGGAGCTATACCACTCACTCGGCAGTGCAGTCAAACACTTCTTCTTTATGTATCCTTTGTAATCTATTGTTGTTTCTAATACATGTTTAACCCCACGTCGTGTTCTGTCTTTGTTGTGGCACAATCCAAGCCATAACATTAACTTTTTTCATTTCTTTTAATTTTTAATTATATTTTGAAAAACTATTTCGACGTGATTACTTCCCTTTAAAATTGTCGCATAAGCATGTGGTCTAATCTGACCACGTTACTTTAGCCAGCGAACAACGCCTACGGCCATGGAAATCATTCACAAACTTTTTTCGTTTCGTTTGCTAACCCAGGTTCGTTGTGCCAATGGATGGATTTTTTCTTCGAGCCGTTACCTTCATGGGTTCTGTCCAGACTCCTATTTGTATCGTAGTTGTTGTGGGATATCGAATAGGAAGAAAGGGCCTTTATGTAAAGACAACTTTAACATTCGTTTAAGTTAACTAAATTGTTTTATTAGTGTTGATGTGTCATTTTCTATCCTTAATCATTTAAGCATATAAACTAGATTTTCGGTAACTAAATAGAATAATTATTTGAAATTATTCGTTTTGATAATTAATGTATAAAATTTAGTTTGAAGTGAGTTACATGAACATCAAATGCAATAAAATTTATTAAGTTATTTTTAAAACCCGTTATTTTTAACGGACATAAGATTAGATTAGATTAATTCGTTTTGCTAATTAAAATATAGAATTTAGTTTGAAATGAATTATACGTGAGAAAAAAGGAATATTTAAAGGTAAAGTTTATCAAATAATTTTTAAAACCCATTATTTTCAACAGGAATATACACTAGTGTAATAATGATCTACTAGCAGAACCCGTGGAAATTCCACAGTAGTTGAAAATTTTCAAAGCACAAAATTAAATAAAAGTTTTTAAAAAATTTAATAACTTACAGTGTCCTTTTAACATGACTTTTTTTTAATTATGAAATAAAATAGACAACTTAGAACTGTAAACAGCCATTTCTTTAAAAAAAAAATTGCACAGGAAACGGTTTTAATGATTTTAACCAGAAAAAGAGCGATTATAAAGGGGGGCATTTTGTTCCTCTCTAATTACTGTATGGGATAAAGATCGTTATTTGTGACACCGGACAAGCATAATAAAATATAGATTATCGGGGACATATTTTCAATTAACTGGTGTAGGGCAGTCTACAAAGTCACCTTACTTGGGAAAGGGCCAGATTCCTTCTCTTTTCTTTTCCCCTCGTTCTGATCCATGACGTCACATGTCCAAGGAAACAGGGAGCAGCTATTATGTAAAACAATAATTGAACAAAATAAATTAATACCATGAATGCATTTCTAGAATAAAACTTTCTGGCAAGTTCTTCCTTCCATATTTCAACTTTGATGTCCTTGTCGTTGTATTTTGATGTCGTTGTATTTTGAAGAGACAGGTTGTTGAGTGTTTTGGCAGATTTTGGATTCAGAGATTTTGAACAAAAATTATTTTTAATTAAAAAAAAAAAAGGTTTTCCTGTTTTCTTTCGTTTATTTTTTTTATTTTTCTCGTTTTTGCTTGGTTTTAATTTCTTTTTTCCTATTTTTTCTTTTTCATATTTGTTTTCCTTTTTTTTTCTTTTTTTTTAATTTTTCTTTCTTTCTTTTTGATTCTTCATCACCAGTTTCTTTCTTTCAAACTTGTTCTATTCCTTATTTTCTATTATCTTCTTACTTTTTCCTAATTTCTGTACTCGTTTCTACTTTTTTCTTGTGTTTTTCTTTCATTGTCCGTTACCCTTTTCTTTTCCCTACACTCATTAAGTTCCATTCTTTCGCCTTTCTTTCATTATCTTTTATTCTTTTTCTCCTACTTATTTAAAAATTTCTTTGTTCTTTTTTTTTATTCCATTGAAACTATTTTTTTTTTTTTTCAAATAATCAAATTTTGGATTCGTAATTTTGAACCAACGCAAAATAATCAAAGATATTAAATTCTTAAACATGTCTGCCGTTCGTTTAATATCAAAGATACACTAATCAACAGTAAACGCTAATTCTTGCTGAAAGACTTCACCTTTCGTGACTCCATCCATGCAGCTTTTCCTTGATTTGTTCTAATTAAGTGAGATTCTTATTGACTGTCACCGATTCCATGGGTTCTTTTAGTTAGAATTTCTGGAGTCTTCATTAAATTCTTGATTAAACACATTATTTTTAGATGTTTTCGTTGTTAAAACATGAGGCCATTGCTCAAAGTTATCTTAATTTCAGAATTCATCGAATTATAAATCTTATGATGTAATATTTTCGTATAGGAATGATTTAAGAACCAAAAAAAATCATAATTATGATAATTTCTGGTGTTCATCTCTCTCTCTCTCTCTCTCTCT
>JAYKTE010243107.1:0-11928 GCA_036873565.1 Xipholeptos notoides | reverse complement strand
CTAAGCATGGCACTGAATGCTAAAATATAATCATAAACTAAATATCAATTAAAACAAGTTTTTAACTTGATCAGCCAAAATTGTCTCAAAAGATAATATTTTGAAATTTTAAACTTACCCAGTTGATTTTTCTGCTACTGACACACATTGTATTTGAATCTTGGATCAAAAGCCAGTAAAGTGTATTTTTGTAGTTTCAAGTTACCAACTAGTTCTTCTAGGCAATAGTAATTCGTGTTGAAAAAAAATTGAATGAGGATCAATTCCATTTATATTATCAATCTGATTTTCAACTTTTTTATTTTCTATGCTTATTTACAATGCAAATAGGTCAAATTAAATTTTTTACTGAGATTAGATATAAAATTAATAAATATGATAGAAGAAAAATGTTTTGTTTATTTTATGTTAGTAGAATTGATAAACAATTATTGTTTGACTGCTGGAAGCAATCTAATAAAGCACCATTGAAAAGCATTTTTAATACTCATGCTGCACACAGACCAAACACAAACAAAGAGAGAGAAATGAAAAATAGATTACTTTTTATGCATTTCTATTTATTTGCACCCAGACAAAACTTTAATGAAGAAATTGAATAAATTTTAGCAGTTGTCAGATATGATTTCAAACAACAATTTCTTTGAATAAATTAGAAATGCAAAGGGAAGCTTTTTTTCATTTAAATGCTGATTGTTTAAATTAAAATGAAAGAATAAAGATTTTTTAAGTTACACGCTGTTTCAGCTGAATCACCTTGAGTGAAAGTTATTAAAATAGTAGAGAACAATAAAAAATCACAATTGGACTAAATCTCATTAACTGGGACTTTTATAATGTTTTGTTTAATCTTCAAAAATAATTTGACAATATGCAATTTTCAAATCCAACTTGTGAATTAGAAAGAAAAGAAAAAGATAAATTCAAATAACCAACCCGTATAATCAATCGGAACTTCCTCGTTGAAAAATACACCAAATTAAAAAAAAATTTCAGGAATTATTTTAATTTCTTTAAAGACAACCAATACTCTTTGACAATAAACAAAATAGCAGTCTTCATGTTAATTTTTTGGATAAAGAAAACCATTATGGTATGAGATTATGTAGAAATGGGTTAAAATGCCACTACTCCTTTATGGCAATGTGTATAAAAATTATATAATCAGAACCTTCATTAATGTTACAGACCCTTAGGAAAGGTATGAATGCCCACATTTCCTCCAGCTATGGGTTAAATCATGCATATTGTGTGCTTCAAAAAATAATGTTTACCAAAAATAATTGTTCTTGGCATTAAATGACCTAAAAAATTGTATATGCTGTAAAAACAAACAAACAAACTAATCAAACAATAATATTACCAAAGAAATCATAAATTATATAATGCTAGCTGAAATATCTAATTTTTCCCACATGAATTGATAACAGAATAAGTTTTAGTGCTGTAGAAATTAAAAACATAATGTAAAACTTCTTTGGAAATCTGTTGTATAATTCAGGCATTCATCTCAACTAGCAGAACCTGTGGAAATTCCACAGTAGTTGAAATATTAGAAAGTAAATTTAACATTCTCAAATTTAAACAAATCCTGAAAAATAGTTCAAAACTGCAAATTAATTGCTGAGAATTTTTTTTAGAGTTTCCTCTCGACATGAATCTTTTTTTAACTATAAAATAAAATAGCCAATTTGAAACCGTAAACTGTTTTGAAAATGTTTGTAAAGGATTTCTTAGATGATTTAAAAAAAGTTAAAGTTAAAGACAGTAAGGTTGTTGCTTTTAATATAAGTGTGACACACAGAAGAACAAATGAACAAACACACATGTTAACAGATGTGTTTAATTGGTGAGTTCACTCTGCCTGATCTTTGGAGATATTTCTTTAACATCTCTGCTTTCTCTTTTAGCCATTGGTTTAAACCTTTAGTTTATCTTATATCTAGTGAGGAAACTGACAGATAAATTTAAATATGGTACATTGGAGTTTTCATTATTAAGTAAATTCAGGGATTTTTTTGGCTGCCGAAACATTGATTTGATAGGTTCTCATCTTGAGTTCTATCATATCAAACTTACTGATAAGCAAACTAAACATGGCATTGTACAACAGGAGCTCTATACTAAAATTGAATACCTATATTCAAATACTGATAAAAAGCCTTCTTAAATTCTTATAATATTCTTTTTTTTTTTTTAAGTAGTGATGATATAAAATAGCCCCAAATATTCCAGCAGTGCTGTGGTTAGAAACATTGTGCCTTCCCCTGCAAAATGTGCCTTGCAGCCTCTTTGCTCACAAAATGCAACTTACACCTCCCAACACCCTGAAGGCTTCTACCAAAAATTATACAGTGTATTACAAAAGTATAATACTTCTAACAGACAAAGGCAATGCAACTGCAATGACCATTAAGACTGAATACTTCAACAAAGTAGTAGACTTAATTAAAAATGGCAACTATAGAAAAATTAAGAAAAACTCAAAACAGAAAATCAAAAGAAAGCTGACAAATATCCTGAGCAACAACAAAGATGATATACAACAAAATAAATATTTACACCTAGTTCAACATAAGCAAGCTACCGCAATTTTAAAGCCTAAGATCCATAAAGATGCTAGTATTAATAATTTCTAATTCATTTATTGTTTGTTTTAGTTTATGGCAAGAAAGTGTGCAATTGTTTTGCAAATCCAACTTTATTTTTACAGGTCTAAGGACCACAAGCAATTATCCTTTCAATTTACACTTTGTTAATATCTGCTTATTATCCAGCAATTGCATTCACTGAAGACAGAATACTTCCTTAGCTTTTCTGTTTAACAAAACTGATATTTCATTTCTCACCAGAGTGGAAAGGCCTATGCCAAAAAATGGAACCAGAAAGACGGCTTGGAAATAGAAATATGTTTGTCTTTTGTTTGTAAATGTCTGTTGAAATCGTTTTTGTTCCAACCATGTTGAATGATTACCAAATATCTCAATATTTCTGATAATGTTTGCATTGTGCTCTTCACTGATATGAAGAAAGAAAAAAAAAGTTCTGTCTCACAATCATGACAAGTACTTTTCACTGGAATCTGTCTTTGTATGATGTTGAGGACCTCTTCTCCAGTGCAATTAGACATTCATAGATGAAGATAATAATAGTTTTGTTGTTTGTATGTTACATTACATTAATAGAAATGCATGCCCCAACAATGGAGCACACGTTTGTTTTCCATCAGCCGTACATTCTTTCGCCGCTACATTTTTCCAGCTCTTGAATAAATAGTCTTTAGCATCCATCCTGCCACATCTTTGAATGGAAAAAGAATTATTTTCTCTGTTCTAGTATCCGTTAAAATGAATCATCTACTTTTGAGTTGAATGTCTACACTTTGATTAAAGAATGGATATTGAATTGTAAAGCTGAGTAATAGACTCTGTAAGGTTTAGCCATCATCATGATAAGGGGTTTATTTTTAAGAAAAACAATTATTTTGTAGATATCTTCCGAAACATAAAGTAATTGTTTTTTGGAACCCTTGAGATAAGGCATAATAATTTGTATAGTTATTATGTGGAATATGGTCCTCATCTTTGTATTTGGTAAATTCACTATTTTTTGGCCAGTTTATACTTTGGCTTTCTTCAGGTTTTCAGCTAATTTCTGATTTTTCTAACTGACTACATTGTATGAGTAGCAGATGTACCTAGCAGTCATGTTAAATTCTATTATGTATGATTTATTTAGAAAATACAACCAATACTGAAATTTTTACATAAATAATTATGTCTAAAGTAAAGTCGTTTGGCATAAGATATATTATTCAGAACTTTTCTTTTTGGTATTTGTATGAAAATTAAACTTTGGAGTTATGAAAGTTATCCTAAATGTGTCCTCCATTACAGTAATTCCTTCTAATAAGTATAAACAATCTGTAGCTATAGTTTAATTAGTATTCATATGGTTTGCATTTATTTATCTGGTAAGATCATAAAATCTTTTGTCTAAATATATGAGATGGATCATCATTATTATTATTAATATTATTATTATTATGGAATCTCACACCAATCACCAGGTGCTTGTGCACCTGGTAACTGACAGTTTTTAGTGGAGTCAGGGTGACAACAACTGTCCTCTGAGTTCCAGCAGACTCCTCACCATTCCAGTCAAAGGCTGAATGGTACATTTCTGCGTCGATTTTGCACACCCGCCAATGGCCAGTGATGATTCCTGAAGGAATTATAAATAAATAAAATAAAAAAAAGCCTATCTATACATCTATAAAAGTGAAATTATATGTCTGTATGTGTGTGTCTGTCTGTCTACATTTCCCTACCAAACTTCTCTGCCAATTTTAGGCCTAACAACTTGAGATTTGACACTAAGAGTATTCAGATATGGGAAATCTTTTTTATCAGTTTTCATCCGGAAATTTACTTGGTAAGGGTCAAAGTTCAAAGATTCAACCTTTGCACTTCTTACCAAACTACCCCAACAATTTTGCGTCTAAACACTTGAAATCTTAGATATAGATTATATGCACCTGGGAAAAACTTTTTAATTGGCCTTAAGCCAGAAAAAATAACTGCTAAGGGGTCAAAATTGGTGTCAAATTTGAAAGATTTGACCTTTTCAATCTCTACCAAACTACTCCACCAGTAAACACTTGAAATTTTAGATATAAGTTACATCAACCTGGTGAAAGCTTTTTAATTTGCTCTGAGCCAGAGAAATATTTTTTAAGGGGTCAAAATTGGGGTCAAAATGGAAAGATTTTACTTTTGTCGTGTCTAACAAACTACCCCACGAATTTTGTGTTTAAGCACTTGAAAATTGACATTCAGAATATTCAGATATAGAGCAAGCTTTTGAATTTGTTTTTGGCCTGAAATTTAGCTGCAAAGAGGTCAAAGTTACAAGATTTAACCTTTGCACTTCCTACCAATTTTTTATCTAAACACTTGAAATTTTGAATATATGTTAATTGGACCTGGGGAAAAGTTTTTAATTGGCTTTGAGTCAGATAAATAACTGCTAAGGGGACAAAATTTTGGTCAAAGTTGAATGATTTGACCTTTGCGGTCTCTCTCAATTTGAATTGAAATTTGACATTTAAGGTATTCAGACATAGAGCAAGCTTTTTAATTGGTTTTCAGATGGAAATTTAGCTTCCAAAGTTAAAATATTTTTCCTTTGCAGTCTCTACCCAACTACCACACCAATGTTGGGTTTAAACACTTGAAATTTTAGATATAGGTTACTTGGACCTGGGGAATACTTTTTATTTGGCTTTGAACCAGAGGGGTCAAATTTTAAACACTTTAATCCTACTGGGAGCATCTGATATATTGATTCAATAAATTCTTTAAAATTATGTAATTGTTAATCCAGCAGTCCAGTATATGGGCAACACCGGGTTAATCTGCTAGTAAAATAATAAAAATAAAATTGATTATTATTATTATTATCATTATTATTTTTTTGAAGAGGGGAATAAAAAATGGAAGATTTAACTTTAAATATATTTTAGGCATCTGATATAAAATAAAAAAAGGAAAGTCTAATTTCTTCTCCCCATTAGATTGTTCTATTAGTATGAAATATATTAGTATAAAAGATGTTTTGGGAATTGCTATGGAGATATTAACTAAGAATATTATTCAGGAAAGATAGCAACATTAAAAGTGTTCAGTATCATATGTTATAAGAGTCTTTTGTCAGCAAAAATTCCAATAATTGGAAATAAATGCTTATATGGATATGTACTTGAATAAGTAAATATTATTGCTATAAAACTTTTTTATCCATAAATTTGAAACCTTTAGTTTGTATATATTATTATTTCTTTTTTGTTTTGGGAAGCAAAAACCATTTTCCTGTTCAACAATGATATCAAAGTCACTAGGCAATAATCTCAGTAAATAGAGACACTCTTTTCAATAGATAAGTGTTCAATAAGGCATGAGAGCTGTTGACAAACAAAGGCTACAAATTTCTCCAAATAATCTGAAGAAAAGTTAAATCAGTTTAATGTCTGAGTGCCATGCATTTCTAAGAAGACAATTGCGGTATTGAAGGATGAGAATAAAATTTAAATGGTTTGAAAAATCGTTGAAAGGAATCAGATGAGCATGGGAAGGACAAAAGAGTAAAGTAGAGACAAGATTTCTGATTTGTTTGACAGTAAGAAAGGTTTGGTGAGGTGATTGGGAAGTTGCGTGGACAACTTGTTCATTTGCTCTTTTGTGTAAAGGTGGCACTAAATCTGGTTCTTGTGATAAGTGCGAACGGAACAGCTTTTTGCTGACTGTGTTTAGAATTTACAAAATGGTAATTTATCTTAATGGCTTCTTGTTCAATAGTTCTAAATCTTGGTAAGGAACTGCATTCAACAAAAATGTGTCAGACCAACTTTAAATGATTGATGACATTTTGATTTAATAGAATAAAATCTTTTAGGTAAACAAACTACTTGATGGACAAAAGTAATTATAACCATTTGTATATATGGAGATATGTGGGGTTGGGTAACTTTGTATAATGGCATATCAAGCTATTTTGTGATAATCTGGTTAGTAGAAATAAAGTGAAAGAAGAAAAATTAATTTGTTTTGAGTTTTCAAATTTTTATCTGCTTCTTTATCATAATTTCCCCAACGTCATATCCAATGTACTATCTTGCCCAGCCTTCAGAATCGTAGGGTGCGAATTCAAATCTTAGCTATTCCATTTGTATTCACATTTGTATAATGCCCTTGGGAAAGCTATGAATCACTACATTCACTCCAGCTATGTGTTGCATAGTGCAAATCCCATTATTCAAAAAACTAAGTTTGGACAAAAAATAACATCTACAAAAAGTGATTGTTCTTGGCATTAAATGACCTAAAATGGTTGATAGGCCATAAAACACAAACAAACAAACAAACAAACAAACAAACAAACAAACTACCTTGCCTGTCTTAAGTAATCAAACTTTGAAACCTTTCTGTCATAATTGGGAACCTTCAAAGAACTTGAAACTAAAACCTCTATTCAATACAGTTGTAGAGAATGTCTCATTCTTTAAAGCATAACTGAGTATAAGTGTTAAGTCTTGTAATGAATACTTAATTATCATTAACTTTGGGTGGGATTGAAGCACTAGCCTGAAGATAGTTCTCACTGAGAACTATAGAAACTTTGTCTGCTGTGTCTTGCTGTCTTCGTAGATGAAGTAATATTTGAATGAACCATAGTTTCTGTTGCAATATTTTTGCCATTGGGTATGAGTAAAAAGATTTGGCTAAGCCATTAAATGTACGGGGGAGAATTGAATCAGCCAATCAGAAGGCAGAATCTTTATTTAAAGATCCAACTGAATTATCATTTGCTGGATCTTCATTGGATTACCATCTTGTTTACTGGATTATTACCAATTGGATCTGCTTGTATTTGAATCTATACTGGATTATTATCTACACAATTATAGTTATAATTGTTGTGACCACTGTCTATATCATTATTAAATCCCTTATTAATAGGGATCAAGTTAAACCAAAGGGTCACAAATCAAGAATTTCTGTAGAGAAATGTAGCAATAATTTTTCTTTATATAAAATTTATTTGATTTAAATAATCAAATTGCAGCTATAATAGTTAATGTTTAGTGACCTAAGAGATCATAATAATATGAGAGTTTCTTTAATTGTCCAAGATAAAATCAAAATCCTTAAAATCAACAAATAAGCCTTGGTTATTATTTTTTTAACTTATTCAAATTTCTATTCTCATTTTCAGTGTTATCTTATCAATATTTTGGCTGATGTGCTCTTCAGCCTTCCTTAGGTATTATTTCAATTTTCATGTTGAGCTAAAGATCTTTCTCAGAGCTGCAAACTTAAACCGTTATTTGGTCTGCAAAAGTAAATGCTTCACATTCTGTAGATATTGATATGTTTTATGTCAATCAATGATATATGCTTGGTCAAGCACCCAACCAAGTTAGGCAAGGTACTATGTCAACCTATACCAGGTTTTTTAAAATTGTTTTTGCCTGTGGTAAGAATTGAATTGACCCCTACAGATGATGGTCACTTACAATGTCATGTGTCTTGGGAGATATGAAAATTACACTGAAGGTGAGAGAAGAAGTCTGAATATCTTGAATAAAGATAATAACCAAGACTCATCTAATAGATTCAGATTATTAAACAAGCCTTGGGTTTGATTGTGCTATGGGAACAGTAAACCAAAAACTCTTATTTTGAGTAAATTCTCCAGTGGGTATATTTACTTGGTCAAGTACCAACCCAAGTTAGGCACAAGGCTATTTTTATGTGCTCATTATATCCCTGGGCTTAGGCGTTGCTCTTTACCTAGATGAGTTACTCTCCGAAGTTAATGAGCCTTGTCTGCCCAAGACAGCTGAAAGTGAATGCAATGGTTTTGAGTGGGATTTAAACTTGTGTAATACAATTCCAGAGACCAAGCTTTTTACACTGCTTGAACTTCACTGCAAGATCTCCAGTGGAATCTAATTAGTTACTCTAAAAATAATTATTTATCTGAAAATATAGACAAAAGAAAAATTCCATTAAGCCAAAATCTCTACATGATTACAGCAAAGGAACAAAGGCAAAAGAGAAAAATAGAGCTACACTCAATGATAGTCAATTTGACTATTATTTTGGGTTTGAAGTCTATATTATATTGGATATTATTGATAGAAAGAAAATCAAAAATTATAAAAATGCTGTTTTGGGGAGAAAAGGAAATAGCATGTATCAATGATGGATAATAAGATCATAAATTAGATGACAATAACATTTCTGCTCTCATTACATGGTTAGAATCTATTGATCGAGATTTTTAGTATTTAGTATATTTACTTAGTCGAGCACCAACCCAAGTTAGGCATAAGGCCATTTTTTACATAAAATTTTGTTTGACATGATACTGGGGACCCTGGTAATATAGAACAACTTTTGCATTTGAAAAGAATGGTAAATTGTCTTTTACTTTTAAGTCAACCAAACCATAAAGAATGAATTATGGCTTCCTGGAGGCACTGTATAAATTGGAATGTGAACCAATTCAAAGAAAGCTAGGTCAGAGTATATATTAAAAATATTATTCTCTAACTGAAAACTATCATACTTTTAGATTCCACTTTTGAGAAGGCTAGCATACTTGCATTTCACCTTTTTAGAACTCTAGCATGTTTCTCACATTTTAGGTGTTTTAAAAATGAGAAATCCAGAATTTAAGTTTTAAAATTAAAAAATTAAAAACACAATGTTTGACAGCACATAAAAATATTAGTGTTCAGGTTTTGTCCTGACTATTCACAAGAAGGTTTGATTACCTGAAGAAGGCCAAAGGATTAATTGGTGGAAACCTTGTAAAGTTAAGAATTTTAAAGATGAGGGCCATAGTCAGAATACTAGATATAAATGTTACTGGGCCTCATTTTAAGGATTCTGAAAAAAAATTGGTATGAGTTTTAACCATTTACTGAAGCATCCTATTTGACAGATTAGTACATTCCATTTAATAACTTCACACTATAGAAAATTGATTCAAGTCATAGTCTCATGTGACTCCAGGCTCAGAAACTGACTTTATTTAATTTTAGTTTTTAATATCAACTTCATCTGAATGATTTTATTGTAGCAGAATGCAATGTTAAATTAAATATTATCAAACTACTGAAAAGAATGTTAAGAACATTAAAAGTAGCATTTTTACTGACATTTGTGTCCTGAAGATATTTTCAAAACAAATTATTTTCAGTTTCTACAAAGTAGTATAATTTTATTTTCACAATGGCAAAAAATATATTTTGATTCAAAACAAATAAGAATAAGCAAATATTTTTTCTGGGTTGTTCTTTTTGGAAATATATTTTTATTTACTTTTTCTATAAGTAAAAAAAAAGTTGAGACGACTCATCTGAAAATTACCATGAATTTAATTATGTTGTGGCTTTTATATGACAATTTTAGAGTTTGATAATTGCATCAGAGTACGGTAAGAAAGTTATGAATAAGAGAGGAAAAAAAGGAAAATGCTATTGTCTTATTAGAAAAGCAGTTTTGTGGATCAATATTGAATTACAAAGAAAAATATGAAATATAATTAAAAAAACGCATCACTGAATAAAACTAATTTTCTTTAAGAATTAGAAAATTTTCCAAAAAATATTTCAAGGAAAAAAAATCATTGCAACAATGCCTTGTTTCAAAGAAATACTGAAGAGATTTTCTTGCCAATTTATAAAAAAGATATTTCTTGATAATTATTCTGTGAAAGAAAATATTATGTATGGAATAGTTTCATGTACTTAAAATTTGCCTTAGGAATTGCCAAAGTTATCAAGGCCTTCAAGATTGAGTATTATACTGTGCTATATTATTTAAAGTAATTTTGCCCTCTTTTATTTTTACTTTTTATGTGATTGATAAATGAAATGAAGATAGTTTTCGAAATTCTTGAGATGAGGTATGATGAATTCTAAAAGTACTAATAGGACTATTTTCCTTATCTATAATATTCTCTCTTTCACAACTTTTCGGTCGAATCAAACTTCAGCCTTCCTCAGGTGTCAAGAAAAGATAGATAAAACAAGATAGATCTAAAAACAATATGAGTCAATTTAGGTTAACTGAGGAAGGCTGAAGAGTGATTCGTCAGAAATATCATAAAGAGAGAATATTATACACAAGGAAAATAGTCTGATTAGTACCTATAGAAATGAAGTTAGTTTAGTTATTCTCTGCACATAATTTCCTTACCTAATTTTTTTTGGCTTAGTTTTCTTAGCAAAGAGCTAAGGGATAATTTTTTTTATATTTTACATTAATAAAGTAAAAAATACATATTATTTTCTGTCTGCTAGAGGGTACAGTAATTAATTAATTAACTAGAGATACTGGAATAACATAGGCCAAACTAAAGAGGACCAGCCACATCCAAGTTCGTTGGAGGAGTATCGTTGCAGCTCTATGTTCCTCAAGGAATCAATAAGGATAAGCTAAACGGTTATCATCATTCATACTGTTTACTGATTTTGGAAGATCTCAAATTTTGTATAAGAAAGGGTAGAGTAGTACTGGTCATGTCTAGAAATCAGTGTTATGTATACTTTTGGAGTAATACTCGTAAGAAAAATATGAATTTATTTGTTAAGAGCTAAGCACTTCAATAGTTATTCCCATGATTTATTTTAAGTTAAGTAATTGTTAAGAAAAATATTACTTGCATTAAACGACGGGTAATTTAATAAGATGAAAAAAACAACCCAAAATTTGAATACAGGAAAGTTGAGTCTGTAGTGTAATGTTCAAAGAATGAGCTCTGGAATATTAAGGAACAAATTCAGTAGGCTACAATTACATTTAGATTAATCACCTTGGGAAAAGTATGTATGCTTTTTTAAGAATATTTATAAAGTAGTTCATTCGATGACTATTCTACAGATTCTATAAAATACTGAGTGCAATACATTCTGGTTGTCATTCAAATCTAAAGAATTGTTTTATATAGTTAACATTTTTTAGAAATAGTTTATATAGTTTATTGAATGTGATATTTAAGAAATAAAATAAATTTATGAATAAACGTGTGCCAAATATGAAAATTCTTCATATTGGTAACAATAAAGAAAAAAAAAATGTTGTTTCTATCAATTTTGGCATTTGGAACTGTCAAAGAAAATATTTGATGTCTTAGATAAAAATAGATGCTTAAAATTGTCCAATCATTTGACTTTAAAGAGTTCAAACATATTCATCTCTCACCCCTCCCCAACAAAAAAATTTCCAGCTCAAGAACTTGATGGATCAGTGATTTTGATTGAAGTGACCTTCATGTCATCAGAGAATTTGAAAAGAATGAAGAAATTATATATATATATATATATCTATATATATATTTACATGCATACATACATGC
>JAYKTE010242996.1:0-11930 GCA_036873565.1 Xipholeptos notoides | reverse complement strand
CTGATGGCTTCTAACGATAATGGCATAACAAAAACATGTCTCCTGAAATTTTCTCAACAAGTCATAGTTGTCGAGGGTCTCTAATGGTATGGAGTGCCTTTTCTTACAGAGGGATCATGGAGCTCCAGGTGGTGCAGGGTCGTCAGACAGGGGCTGGTTATGTTAGCATGCTACAAAAATCATCTTTGATGATGGAGGGTCACCATTTGTGTGAGGATGGCTGGTTATTTCAATAGGGTAATTCTACAATCCAAGCTGCAAGACAGAACTTGACCTTTCTACAAGAAAATGGGATTCATTTCTTGGGACATCCTGCATGCTCACTGAACTTGAACCCAATTGAAAATGTTTGTGGATGGATAACAAGACATTTTTATTGAAATGGCAAACAATATTATAAAAATGTAAATTTCTGAATAAAATGTTTGGAATGTAGCTTTTTGGGTCTATGACCTTTTAGATTGTAGTATTGATAACCTTAGGTGGGAGGAGTTTAAAATCTATTTAAAATCTTAACAAAAGGGTTTCTTTTTAAAGATTTTTAAGTGGTCTTAAATTTTTGACTAGGTGTGTACTAGTGAAATTGGAAATCAATGACTAGAATGGAACCAATTCTTCTTTATCAATAGCAGCAGTAGCAAAAAAAAAGTGACTCGTATTCAAATAAGGGTTTCTTCAGATGATGGTTTTAAATTCTTATCGGATATTTCCTTGGAAGAAGTCTGACTGCTTTGAAATTTTGTAAGGACCTTATCCAATCGACTGATGAATAGGTCAACATCATCTTTAACCATGCCTATACTGGCAGCAGCAGTGAGGTAGCTACAAGGGTAGGAGTTGGAATGTGCACCGAAATTCTGGAAGTTGTGTCCACAGATGGCTTTTGAACCACTTTCTTTTGCTATGACCCTGATAGAAAAAAAAAAAAAAAAATGATCAATTGAAAACGGTTAAAAACTTGTATTTGACATCATCTAGCATTACATTTTTGTATGATTTTATATGACAGAGGACATTTAAATTTTATTGGTGGAATCATGTAATTTAGATAGATCCAGATAATCTGTATTATTACCCATATTTAAAACTTTTATTATAAATAACTTCTTGGTAGAACACTGTGATATTCATCAAAGAAGCAACCACCCACATGTTTGTGCTTTGCATGGCAGCTCGTACAAATGACAGCAATAACTAACTTCACTAATGTTAAGATCCAAAAACAGCAGAAAAAAATAGAGATGGCGTCTTGACACCGGTTGGGCAAACGGTGAAAAGCAGAACAGAGAGAACAGACAGTAGCATTCCTGGACAACAGTGTTTTATGCATGAATTCAGAAGATAAGAGAAGAGGCAATTTATTGAATACAAAAAGATAAATTACATTATCATGTAATTTACATGGATCCAGATAATCTGTATTATTACCCATATTTAAAACTTATATTATAAATACCTTCTTGGTATTACACAGTTTAGAATTTTCAGTTTAATATAACTATCTGATATTGGATTTCTTTATTTAAAGTTTACTAACTATTTTATGCCTTTAATATGAAAATAAATCATCTAACTAATATCCATTGGGCTTTTTTTTTAGGTAGAATATCTGGTTGAGAATAGGGGGAAACAAACACATACACAATCTTATAATCTAAATGGAATTTTGCGTGTGTGTTTATGTTCGTTCCCTACGAACTCCAAAATGGCTGAACTGATTTTCTTGAAAATTTACACAGATGTACTTCATGTGTCTAGGTGTGTTCTTAGCTAAGCTTTGTCTCTGAATACACCCGATAATTATCGAAAATCAATAATCAAAAAACCAGCTTCTAGAAATAAGAGCAGGGCTAAAATCGTAAAAATTGCCATTACGAATGCATAACTGTGTCGTGGGCCAGTCATTAGAGCGTTTGTGTTACACTACGTAGTCTTCAGGTTCAAATCCCACTTGGAGTTTTGTGTTTTAACAACATTGCATGTCACTGATGAGATCCAATAAGATTGAAACAGCTGTCCAACACTACATTACAAGTTATACAAGATTTTGCATTGAATCACAATGTTATAATTTGATTTAAATAGATATATATTTCTGGCCATATCAAAAATTTTCCGAGTTGCACGAGCAATGCTGATCTATTCTGCTAGTAATATATAGAATAAAGTAAAACCTTTGCAAAACACTATCTTACCTTGTTCCCGAAACAAATCGCTTGAAAAGCATTGACCCAATTTCAGTGGCTGTACTTTCAGTTCCATCATAATTGAGAGTCATTGCTGAAAGAAGAAGAAATAATATTTTAATTTGAAAAAATACCTAAAAAATAAAAATTCAGGGGATGGGAATACTCTTTAGATATTAGAAAGTGTTTTTTATGTGGCATAAACCATTACTTACCCATGGATATTGTGTTATTGTTAATCTGCAGAACCCTTTGACCATGTTTCTCTGCACATTGTACAAGAGCATTCTTCATGTAAATGTACATTTCCTTCCTTTTTTGAAGTAGTTGTTTGAAACCATGGGAACCAAGCGACAACAGTGTAATGAATAAATCTGTGGTGGGTGTTGAAGAAGCTCGACCTGCAATAAAAAAAATACAAAACCATTATCATATTAGCTGTCAAGAACTCTCGTGAATAATGTAGTCATACCTGTTATTGGCAGAAACCCTTTTTCTATTTAAACAAAAAAATATATAAAAATCTTGTATATATATATATATATATATATATATATATATATATATAAGTTACATTGTGTGTCTATACCAAACTACTTTGCCAATTTTTGACTTAAAATTTGATATATGGGTATCAAAACCTGTAGAACAAATTAAATTTGGTTTTGAACTAACTGCTAAGGGCGTCAAACTTTAAAAATCGGATTGTTGCAAGCCTATAGTTACTGGGGTTACATTGGTCATTGGTATGTCGATATAACTGCAATTTACTAAAATAATTTGGGGATTTCAAAAAAATCAACAGAAAAAAATCTTGGAATTACAAAAATCACAGATCAAAATGGGCACAAAAGAAGCATAAAAGAATCCCCCAGGCAAGGCTGGCCAATTCTCCTAGTTTCAAATAAATTTTGCACATGTTGTGTTCAAAAGAATGTCAGGTCACAAAAAACGAATTCCAATTGGCTTGTCAATTGAACAAATGTAGAGGAAAAAGAAGTTATCACAAAAGCCTGAGAAGCAAAATATTTTTTTTAAAAAGACCAAAAAGAAGAATACATTATTTTTACATAAGACAGAGTGAGTCACAGGAAACGGATGTTTTTGGAATGCTCCATTTTTTAAATATTCCATTATAGCATTGTTTAGTTAATGTTTCATGCATATTGTAAAATTTGTGTTGAAATATTGACAGAGTTTGGCTTCCTGAAGAGGAAGTTGTCAGTAAATTATTTTGTAGACTATATGTATATGTACTTCAACATGAAGTAGCAATTTGATCAAATCATACTTAATGTCTCTCCTGACATTTTCTCATTACTTATTAAACAAACCATGTATAAATTTTTTAGGTTAAAATAAAAACTTTGTTACGAAGATCAATGCACACTCATGCTAAATAAATCAGTGTTCAAAAAAAATATTAAAAGTTTAACTGTAATATTGTGTAAAAATACTAAGGAATCATTTTGTTAATGACTTTTCAATTTCATCCATGGTAAAAAATTTCACTAATTTTAGAATTACAATAAAACTAGTGTTAAGTTGAACTTTATAAAAAAATTTACCTGGATACATTTTTCCCACTTCTTCAATAAAATCTTTATCAAAACCTGCAATAAGAGCTCCTCCTACAGGAACCATAAAGTTTTTATCAGTACTTTGCACAAAAGCATCCACTCGTCCAACACGGGCAGCCTAAAGAATAGAAAGAAAAAAATAACATTAATTCATAGCGCAATAATATGGAAACATTTTGAAAAGTGGAGAAAGATAAATTATGGGAGAATTTAAGAGAGAGGTGAATGGAGCAGACAAAAAAAATAAAATAAAGAATATATATTTAACATTAGGATGAAGATTTTGAAATGATGATGCATGTTTCACCAGAAGAAACTTCAAGTTAACAAGGTCTATCCGCTTGAGGCAGCTAAAAGTGAATGTAAGGGTTTTGACTGGGATTTGAACTTGTATAATACGATTCCAGAGTCGACCACTACTCCACCTTTGCTGCCTTATATGATGAAAACAAAATTTAAAACTTTTTTTGATCTTAATGACTTTTAAGTGAATATTTATAGAAAGAAAAATAAATATATATATATATACAATTTTTTATAAAACACTTTTTGCCATCTGCACACAGGCCTGCCTCGCCATCCATGGCTCATCAGCACAGCCCTGAAAACTGCGAGTCTTCCTTTAGCCAGGATTGAAATCTGACTGAAACGGTGTCAGTTCAAATACCAAACCTCATGACCAGCAGATGACCCAAAAAATTGAAATGTATACTGCCATGTAAGTCATTATTCTTTATATATAGAATTACTTCAGTATAAAGCAAATAATAAAATATGTACCTGTTGTAACAGGTGAGTGCATTTGGAAGACTGAAGTCCATAGGCATTATTAACCAAATGAGGAATGTTGGAGTTTTTGCACAATTTTGCAATTTCTTCTAATCTGAAAAAAAAAACCAGAAAAATTTAATGAGTAACAATTAAGTTTTAGACAAATGCTTTAGGAGTGCTAAATGCTTACATTATGGCAACTCAAGATATTTAATCATAATCAATTAGAAAAATCCACCAAAACTTGTATGATGGCCTGGTTTTAATGATTTTTCCAGGATCAATATATTATTGTGATTTTTTTTACCATCAACATATTACGAAAATACCCTTTTTTAGCTTAACATCCTGAATTTAGAAATATAGATTACTAAAAGTGTAATGTCATTATGTTAGCAGACAGTTTTGTTTGGGCTTTCCATGACATGCTGAGAAGTGAAGTAATACTTCTGAAGCTTGCCATGCACACCCAGAAGTTACATGCCTCAAAGGAGTGGGAGAAGTGAAGACGGGTCAAGAGAAACCTGGACGAAATAAAGATGTAACATTAAAAGTTCTCTCTCTGTGTTTTTACATCTTGCAGCCAATATGGGAGATAGAAAAAGAAATAGATAACTCCCCGATGAGGATAGTAAGAAAAGAGTATCACAAGGTAAAAATATATATTTAAGACTGAGGCCCTAAGAACCCCCACCCCATCCCTTCATCCAAGACTGGACCCAAACTGAATACTTCACATTAGATTAGATCGACCTAGTATTTTTCACCCTTGTCCATTTCTCCATAAAAAAGAACAAACGCCCCTTTTTGACCCAAGCTTTATAGTACCAGCTATGATATAAATCAGCACATATCTCATTAACAGTGGAGTTAGTGTGAATGCTTTGATTCTTTTTACATTAGAGTACCAAGATAAACAAAATAATATTTAAATTACAAACTTGTCAGGTCCTCTAGGAGCAAAACAGCTGGTTGTTGAGAGAACACAAAGAATATTTTCAGATCCTAGTTCTTTGATTTTAGCAGAGATGGAATTTAAGTCTGTTCTTAGTTCATCTTCTTCGAGAACATTTTCAATAACCACTGGTTCAAAACCTGCAACACAGAATCAAGTTGGAAAGAAATCAGGAAAAAATTAATAAAAAAAAAGATATTAAAATAAACAAATAATAAATGTTTAGGATTTTGATTTGATCAAACATTTAAAATTTGTTTTTTTTATCCTTTTGTGTTACTTTTCATTTACTTTGATTTGAAATAAAAAAATATGCACAAAGAGATTCTAAACTAATTATGGTAGAGACAAGCAGTTTTCTGATTTTCAATACCTAATACCTCTTCCTTATATGCTTGCGAAGTCGTGAAAAAGGCAATGTTCATAAATTTACAATCATTGCTTGTACAAATAACTTTGTTGAGGGTAGGGACAAAAATGATTCCAGTTGAGAAATTCTAAAAAGTAAAAACTTTTTATAATAAAAAAGAAAAAGTAGTCCAAATTGCAAATATCAGTTTAAGGTGGGAAAATAGTCCAAGAGAAAAATTTATTCAAGTGGCAGCACTAATCCCAGGCAAAGAGTTGTAGTAGTGGTAATAATAATAATCATCGTAATAATAATCCAAGGGTAAATTCAAGAAGAGAGTTACTTCTGTCTAGCAAAAAAATCAGAAAATAACTGAAGACTTTGGCTTAGTCAAAGGGATTATATAATAAAGTTTATGTATATTTTTTCTTCTGATAGGTTCATTCTCTTTACACCAGGGTATAAATGAAATTGTCCAAACCATAACAGTCATACCATTGTAGTTATTCAATCAAAAATATTGCAAGAAAGTCTAACCCTCATTTTTTCTCTAGAGGCTATAAATACTTTCAATTTTAGTTATAAACAATATACACCATGCACCTGAAGAACACATCATTTTGATTTTGATATTATTTACCTGCAGTTATGATGGATTTGAAACAAGATTTTTGGTCAATCCGTGGCCAAAGAACATATTTTGCCTGAGGACGTTGCTGCTTCATAGTCAACATACACAACACAAGAGACATTCCTGTTGCCATAGGTACAACAAAACAACTTCTAGCTGCATTCACACCTGTGAAAAAAACAAAAAAGGTTATATAAACAAAATACAAACATTTTTTAATGGATGCTTCATTCCTTAAAGGTTTTTCACTTGATTTAGAGGTTCATATTTTAAATATATATCATGGTCAGCACTTTTACACAAAGATCAATAATTATATTTCATTTTTTTCTTTTTTACAAGAATTCTTCCTTCAATCATGATTGTCATTTCGACCAGTAAGGATAAAGGATTATTCAAAGGTTAATCCTTTTTGGTTTTTGGAATCCATGAGATGTGGCTTAAAAATTTGTGTCTGAAAACTTATTGTTCCAAAAGTAATGCCTCCTATTTTTCATTCCGCCCAAATGTATCTATGGGCATTACAAATTGCATCATTAGCATAACTAAACTCATGCATTCATGACCTGAAAGTTTCATTTTTTTTATTACAGATATTGACAGTGTGGGACTCTAAGGAAATAACCCAAGTTATGGAAGTGTGTGAGAAGCAGAGATGCATTACTGAATTCCTGTATGCAGCAAAAATTGAACCAATCAACATTTACCAGCACCTGTTGAATGTTTACGAAGCTGATGCAGTTAAAGTGAGCACAGTTAGGAGATGTGTTCATCAATTTCCAAGTGGCAACTGGGATGTGAGAGACAAAGGGCAAAAATGAATAGCTTTGTTCATCGCTGCCAGAAGTGCATTGAGAATGGTGGTCACTATGTAGAAAAATAAATTCTAGAGCACAAAAGATCCCATGTTTTAATGTTACCACTCTTGTCTTTGTAGCTCTTCAACTTTTAAACAATAACTTTTAAAAAATACGTGGCATTACTTTGTATCTATTTCATATGATATATTTTAGACAATGATTGCTTTCCTTGATCACTATTATCATGATGAGCACTAAATTAAATTGTATCCAAAATACTAATTGGCTAGTAAATGGCAATTTTTATTATAAAATGAGCATCACCAAGCACGTTTTTTCTAAAACTCTGAGGAATTAATTAGATGCTGATGTCGCTGATTGGTTAACCTGAAATTAAGAATATGATGTTGAAAACCCCTAAAGCTCAATGATCTTTGTATGTTAGCATTTCTAAAGACACTGTGCTGCATTTTGCATATCTATTTTGTAAGTCATTCATCACATTGCCAAAGGAATGGTTAAGACCACACCTAACCCCGACAAATACCCAGAAAAAATTCTGATGACGACTGATAATCATAATAAACAAAAAGGCTCCTACCACAAATTTTGATAGCATCTAGAGCCAAACTGTTGGTGACTTTCATTAAAATACTTGATCCGGCTGCTTTAGGTTGAATTGCAGTGATGTCACCAGATCGACCAATTCCATGACCAAGTCTGAAAAAGTAATTCAACCATAGGTTTAGTTGTTCCAAAATAAGAGCTTAAACATTTTAACTGAATAAATTCTCAGATGATTATTAATTCTTCGACAACATCATGCATATGTTTTTGAAATCAAGTATCTTTGCAGGTTCTAATTCAAAACTTTGCAGGATTTTAAGTAAAGATTAAAAAATAAAAACAAGAATAAAATTCTTACAGTGCATCATTATTCAAATTAGTCACTTTTTGGTTTTCATATAACTTGTTCTTTCCATCTCATTTTACTTTCGTTTTAAATAAGATTTCACATAGACAAACAAGGACAAAAATCTAACTGTCCCTCCATTATCAAAATTTGTCTTTTTCTGTATTTATTACCAAAATTAGATTGGTAGAATAATGCATTTACCTTTTTCTTGGATCAAAAACAGGCTATAAAGTGATATTCACAATTCGGACTATTCACTTTTTCTAAAACATTTTTCCTTCAAATTAATTTAAAACTTGAACCCTGTTGATCACTCTATAAAAATAGTCTAAACATAACTTTTCTTTAACAGTTTTTTCACAAATGAAAAGAAAATACTCATAATGTATGAACTGTCTAGACAATTCTGGCCTAAAATGATCCAGAAAAGGTTAAAGCACTATGAAATTTGCAAAAAGCTTACCTGTAATGTTCTTTTACTACAAGTTTGGAAGCAACCTAATATTGATATAGAGATTGAAATTATTATCATCAAAATTGATACAAAGGTTAAAAGCAACTTAATATTAAGTTAAAAGGTTATGAAATTTGAAGAAAGCTTACCTGTAATGTCGTTTTGCAACGAGTTGGGAAGCCATCCTAGCTTCTCGTTCTCCAACTCCACAATTGCCAGGAAAGTTGTTACTATCCATAACAGACAATTCCTGCAATACTAATTCTATAGTCAAATCATCCCAGCCCTCTTCAGGAAGTTTACACTAAAATAAACAAATAAATAATTAATAATTGCATTGTGATAGCTTGCAAAACTTATTTATACAAATGTGACATAATGCCACATTAAATAAGCAAAGATATAAAGTTAGCCATAGTTGCCAAAAACAAATAGATGTTGCTTCTTTGACACCTAGTGTTGTTCTTTTATAGTAACTTCAATGTTAGAAACAAAAGGCAAAGTGAAAACTTCAATCTTCTACAAATATCTTTTTTCCTGTATTTAACAGTTTCACAACTTTATAAAAGATAGAGATAAAGTGCAAAAATGGTTTTCCATCTTCAACAAACAAGATCCACAAACTAGTAAGTTTCTTTAGATCTCTTAGATCTATTCTATCCTCCTCTTCCTTTTTCTTCCTCTAACTAAAATAAAATTTGTCTGTAGAGCCCTGTAGAAAGCAATAATAGTGAGTTATTTAAACCAATGAAACATTTACTCCAGTTAGTTAATGTCTTTAAATGATACATCATATCTTAACCTTTCAACAATTAATGAAGTGTGCAGAGTAAAAATAAGTTAAAAGTATATGAAAATTAAAAAGAAAAAGTAGAATATATTTTTTCTAAGAATTAAGAATGAAAATGTTTCACTGTAAGTGATTTAGTTTGGCTTTAAAGGAGAGAGAGAGAGAGAGAGAGAGAGAGAGAGAGAGAGAGATAGAGCATATGCATTTTATTATTCCATTTTATTATTAAGAAAATTTATTTTGGATATTAATAAATTTGATTTTCTTTACAGAACAAATTTAACTATATTTAGGTTCATATTTTTTTTTTGAAGTCTGGTGCTGTTGTTTGTGTTAGTTGGTCTTCTTGGTCACTGTTTTTTGGTCATTTCTGAGAATTTTCTGATATTGAGAATTATATTTCTAGGAACTGATTCAAATAATCATTCCTAGCATGCCAATCTATGAGTTTGTTCTTTTTGTTTTTCTAAATTGACGAATTAAAAGTAGCTTAAAGTTTATTTCATTGATATTTTGATACAATTATAATTAATAGATGCAATCATTGATGTATTTTGGAGAATTTCTCATATATTCTTTTTTTTATATGCTTTTTATTAATGGAAAATAAAATGTTTTACACGCATTTAGAGCAAGCATTCAGCAGCCACACGGACGGACACCACAGGCACTAAACTTCTTCGCTTGTGTGAATTTGTTACAATTTAAATTTAAACTTTAATACTTTGTCTTTCCTTTTTTAATTTCATCTTTTTTTTTTTTTTTTTTTTTTACTTTCCTTCATTTTTACTTAAAGTTTGCTAGAGATGCAAATTAAAACGGAAAAGCGCAGAGCGGCGGCGCGGAGTGTGCTCTATCTCTCTCTGTGTGTCGTGCGTGCTTTGTGTCTCACAGTCGTAAATGAACATTTTAGTTAAAAGTGAAACTAAAATTACTATAATGGAAATGAATAATGGTGGGGGTGGATGCAGTTGCAATCACATCATCAAGTTCTAGTAGAAAACGAACATGATTTTTTAAAGTTTTTAGAAGACAAAAGGTTATATAGCCAAAATAAATAAGATTTCCCATTAAGCCAATATTCTTTTAAAGAACATTGAGCGGTCGGCGGCAGTAGTTGGTCGACAGTCGTCGTCATACTCGTCGACACACGGTGTCGGTCGGTGTACACACACCACAACCACCACCACCACCACCACCACCACCCACATTTATTGGTTTAAAGGTTAGTCTAGAATAGTGGCCATATTCTTGTTCGGTTACCGGTAACAGCACAAAATTGTTAACTTGAAAAATTGATAAACGTTCTGATTGCTGTTGTTGCAATTGAAAAAATAATTTTGTTAGTTTTATGCATGAAAAATTTATGGGCTAATAAAAATGTACGGTTAACTCGAGGAACTGTCTGTTGTGTTTAGTTTGAGTGTGGACTGACTGGGTTGGGTGGTGGCACTACTGGCACTTCACTTCTTGTGACAGCAAATTTATTAACCTTTTTTGTCGAAACAACTCATTAAAATTTTCCTATTAAAAGATATTTATCTATTTAACCAACACTGCTTAAATTATTTCACTTCGTGCAAAAAAACAAACATTTTGCAATTTTGTGCACTAATGTTTAATTTAGCTAGAGAACAATTTTGAATTGTCACCGATACGGGTCATCATGGCCACTGCTGGCACTATTCAAGACTTTAGGCAAAATTATAATTGATTGGTTCAATTACTTACGTGTTGTATAAGAAGTCTAAGTTTTGTTTCGTGTGCCTTTCTGGCTTGAATTCCCTGTTGTATATACGACGAAGATACAAACTTCTCACACAATTCAGAGATATTTGAATTCATCCTTAAAGGTTTATGTTAGGTTTTTTTTTAACCTTTTAAATAAATTAAGCCAAATAATCGGGGGGAAATAAATAAAAGTTAACTTTTTTTACCCTTTGTTTAGAAAAATTAATCACTTAAAATTCAATTCACAAATGCCATTTTTACAATGCCTATTTTGGAAAAGGGTTTCAAAAAATTAAATTCATATCAAAATAGATCAAACTCAAAATCCAATAATTAATTGCTTTGTTATTCACGTGTTATTTTGAAGTCAAAGTTGAAACATGCTTTGCTTCGCGTGCTGCGAAAATTATTGTGCACTGTTGTTTAGTCGGTGCTAACTGAAAAAGGGTTCCCTTAAAAAAACATACCGGTAGATTATTGCAAAGAAAAAAATTGATTCGTTGTTTTTGTTTTTGTTATTTTCTTTTTTTTGCAGTAGTCCAAACATTTTCTAGTAATTTTCGAACAAAGGCGTAATTTTTTGCAATTGTTCAGAAGTTTTTTTCCAAATGCTACCATAAGTTCTAGCTTTCTGTCTATCCATCGAACGCAATGTTTTTTTTTTTTGTTGTTGTTATTTCATTCTTTGTGTTTAGTGTGATTGTCTCGTTGTACGTCATTAACTAAATTCTTCTAATTTTGTCAGATTGGATCATTTCTTCCTTTGT
>JAYKTE010242885.1:0-11933 GCA_036873565.1 Xipholeptos notoides | reverse complement strand
CTCTCCCTTTCTTTCTCTCTCTCTCTCCCTTTCTTTCTCTCTCTCTCTCCCTTTCTTTCTCTCTCTCCCCCTTCCTCTCTCCTCCTCTCCCTTTCTCCTTCTCCCCCATTCTTTCTTTCTTTCTTTCTCTCTCTGTCTCTTTCCCTCTCTCTCTCTCTCTCTCTCTCTCTCTCTCTCTCTCTCTCTCTCCTGCACCCCCCTATCTATATCGAATCGCACAACAACATCAAGTGACTTTAAGGGCTATTACTTGTTTGTTTACTTGTGGCTTTTAAATTCAAAAGCAACAAATGATGATGTTCTGTTGAAGTTTATTATTATTATTATTATTATCATTATTTGTGTTTACTTTGGAAAGAAAGGCAGTCTGGGTGTGCGTCGTCTTGTCTCCCTGCTCTGATATACACCCTAACCCCACACCCCCTGCTCATCATCATCGCTCACTCACTCCCCCACTTTTAATCTATTCCAACAATGGATCCCCTCCCCCCTCTCCGCGAAAGGAATCCTCATTAACAAAGCCAATCATAGAAACCACAACAACAACAACAAACGAACCTTTTACAATTAGGATTACAAATGATTGGATATATTTACTTGGTCGAGCACGAATCCAAGTTAGGTACAAGGCCGTTTTTATGGGCTCATTATATCCCAGGGCTTTTTGTAATCAGTGTTGCCCTTCGCCTAGATGAGTTACTCTCCCGAGTTACAATTGCGGATAACTGGAATTAGATGAAGAATGAAAAAAAATTTCATAAAAAGTTTAAAGAAATCTTTTTATTTTTCATTTGAATTTATTCACACCTAAAAGAAAAACAAAAGTCCCCCCTTATAAAACCCACATACCAATACCCAAACAGAATCCAGCATTAAATGACCTATAAAGGTTGATATGACTTTTTTTGTTAATTATAATTTAAAATAGCCAATTTGAAACTGTAAACGGTTTTTAAAATTTGGGGGAACAAAATGGTTTTGATGATTTTTAAAAATTAAAGAGTTACGTTAAAGGGAGGTAAAGTCGTTGCTTTTAATATAAGTGTGCCACACAAAAGAAAGAACTAACAAACACATACATGCTAACCTATTAATACATAGATAATAATTTGTTGTAAAAACCACTGAATTTTACTTTACTCAATTCTCTTTGGATTTAATCTTATTTTTTCAATAGTATTTTTGTCTGATTTTAACTTTATTTTTTATTTAAAGAATTTTCATTTTTTTGGAATTGGTTTTTGGAGTTTAGTTTTATTTTTGGACTGCTTACTTCTTTTTCTGCTACTCTGGTTTTCACTTAATTAATTCTAAATAGTTTACTTTCAAGTTTAGCAATTGGAACTTTCTGATATTTTGGAAGATTTTACTAAAATGGTTCAAATTCTCTTACCTACATTGTTACCGTCATCAAGTTGAACACACCTTCAGTAAAAAATAAAATAATAAAAAAAAAAACAATTCAATGTTTGAGTTAGATTATTATCTTTGATATATAATTTAGTTCTATCAAAATATTCTGATTTTTAGGAGAAACAAATAACCTTTCACCTTAATTCTGATTGGTTAGTGAAGAATAGAAACAAGTTTTTAACTTTGATCTGTTGTTTTAAGATTTGACTAAAATTTAGAACTACTATTACAATTAATTATAATGTAATAAAACACAAAATAATTCACTAGAATAACAGAAATTTATTATAAAATTGATCTTAACTATAGAAAACTTTTACATCAATTTTTTAACTTTATTTTCTTAAGTCTGTTCTTTTTTAATTAGAACTACTATTACAATTGATTATAATGTTATAAAATATAAATAATTCACTAAAATATCCAAAAAGTTTGTTATAAAATTGATTTTAACTATTGAACATTTTTACACCAGTTTATCAAATTAACTTTTCGGAAATGAAATATTCTAATAAAATCTATTTACACCGTGGTTAATGCAGGTTTAAACTGACAATTTTTAATTACTAAATTAGAAAATTAATGTTTTATGAATGAAAATATTTTTATGATATATTTTTAGATTTATAAACATTTTTTTATTTTAAAATTATTTTGTTAATTATAAGTTGTTGTTTTTTAAATTTTTTATATCTGACTAAGATTGTTTAGTACAACTATGATTTATTAGACATAATCTTTTCTCTTAAATTTTATAAATCACTAAGATTGCTTTGTATGGCTATAATTTATAAGTTATAGTCTTTTCTTTTAAATTTTATATCTGACTAAGATTGCTTAGTACGACTATGATTTATTAGACATAATCTTTTTTCTTAAAGTATATCACAAAGATTGCTTAGTATGACTATAATTCATAAATTATAATCTTTTCTTTTAAATTTTATATATTATTAAGATTGCTGTGTATGACTATAATTCATAAGATCTTTTCTCTTAACTTTATAGATAGTTATTTCTATCATTCTTGATTCTCTTGATAAAATCCGATGCTGCTCTTCATCTGGTGCTACTTTCTGTGATACTCAAAGAATTCCTTTTTTTGCCATTCCTCCTTATGTAGGAAACTTTAACCATCTTTTAACCTGTTGTTGTGATTTCTAATTTGTGAGGATATTTTTGCCAAATTCCAGTTCAATCTCATTGACACCCCCACACCCGTCACCTGATACCGTGTCGTTTATCTTTTGGGTTGATTTTTTTTAAAGTGTTATCTGCGTTCTGAATGAATTAATAACTGATCTTTGGTTCAAAGAGTTCTACAAAGAATTTATCAAAATGAGATTCATCGTGTTACGTTAATCACTTTTTATTTTTTAAATCAAACTCCAGAGGCATTCAACTTTTGGTTAGGGTTTATTTTTATTAATTCTGAATTGAATATATCTACTTGGTTGAGCATAAACCCCAAGTTAGGCACAAGGCCAGTTTTATGTGCTCATTATATCTCTGGGCTTTTGTAATCTGTGTTACCCTTCAAATAGATGATATATCTACTCGGTAGAGCACAAACCCCATGTTAGGCATAAGGCCAGTTTTACATGCTCATTTAAAAGATATATTTACATGGTTGAGCACAAACCCCAAATTAGGCACAAGGCCAGTTTTACATGCTCATTATATCCCTGGGTTTATGTAATCAGTGTTTGTGTCCTTCATCTAAATGAGTTACTCTCTGTGAGTTGACAGGTCATATCCACCCGGGTTTTTTTCAATCAGTGTTGCCCTTACACCTAGATGAGTTACTATCCCGAGTTAAGAGCCTCATCTGCCCAAGACAGCTGAAAGTGAATGCAATGGTTTTGACTGGGATTTGAACTCATTTAATATAATTCCAGAGTCCAAGCTTTTACCCCTGCTCCACCCTCACTGCCCTGAATTAGAATTGTTAAACTCTTTGTTTATTTTGTATATTTTGACAACACAGAAATGGCTATTGAGTTTTTAGTTTGGTATTTAAAAAGAAGTTATTTTTAACTTAAAAAGTTTTAAGCTAAAGATTTCTGGTTTTGCCAGATTTTCTGGGATTTTGTTAACATTCTTGATTGATTAGGATTTTTTAATTAAGATTTTTTAGTCTTCTTTATTCATCAAGGTTTTTTAATTAAATTAAGAATTATATTACACGAGTTCAAATCCCAGTCAATAGTTTTAAAATAAATTTTATCAAATATTCTTAAAAGGTTTGTTGGATCTTTAAGAAATTTTACCCCAAAAGTTAGCTTGGATTTTTCTCATTTACTTTTCCATGCTGTCAACTTAGAAAATTTATTTTTCTCACTTTTAAGTTTTGTTTTTCATTAATCATATTATTAAATATATTTAAACTCAAAATATTTTTATATTTATATTCAAGTCTTAATTGTATTATTATAAAATGTTGCTCAGTGTTTTAACACTCTTGACCAAATATTGATTCAACCTTCATCAAAAATTGTTAATGTGCATCATTCAATTGAAAGGATTAAAATCAAGATTTAGTCATAACTTGAAAATTAAATTTCATCATCCATCCTTATTGTCTGAAAAGTTTGTTTTTTTTATGAGAAGAAAATCTTTGAGACAGAATTAAAGTTTTGAACTTTTTCTCATGAATTCTATTCTTTTATTGAAAAATGGTTCTTTTAATAAATATCCCTGCTACATTAAAATCTCACAAATTCTATGTAATTGTAGTTGACTCTTCAGGCCAACCAAACTGCAACAAATTTTGCAACAGAATTGGCACACATTTTTTGCCTTAGCAAATAAAAACGTTAGTAAATGCTGTTGTGCCTGAGGCTATCGTCATCCGATTCTATTCTTTCATTATTCAATTCCTGACACTTACTTCTATCCAGAGCCATTTTCCCCATTGGTCCATGTATACATATATATATATTATTATAAATGTATAAACCATAGTTTTAATTAAATAACATCAATAAATAATTTGGAAATTTGCATATAGATATATTTCATTCTTATTAGAAATCAGTGCAACTCATCCAACTTGAACCCACGATCTCAATGATAGAAGACTACATCTTAACCACTGGACTACAAGAACAACTATTATCTATTGTGTTATTTTTTTATAAATAAGGCTAGAAAAGCCACATCATATCTTTTGTTTATATTATTTTACAAAACTACAGCTTTTGACAATGTGTATACATTTTGATAATATATATATACAAACGCACATATAGTATTTCATGGCAAAGGATCAAATGACACACACACACACATACCTGTGTATAATGACAATTTGATTGAGAACCATTGCAATAGATTTTCATCTCCTCATTAATTGTGAAATACTTTCTGAAGATAATGAATACCTACACTTGAAAGCAATTTGTTAATGATTGCTTTAATTAATAGTTCATCTTGATTATTTCACTTATCAAAGGATGTATCTTCAAGAGGTTTTCTTCTATTAACTTAATCTCTTCTCTACGTATTTCATTCATTTATTTTGAATTCCACACTAGAAAGGTTTTTAAAGCATTGGTTAGGGCTAACATTTAAAGAATACAATTCACTCAGGGCTTTGAATAACAAGTTATAAATAAAATGGTTTGATTCACTGAATGCTTTATAATTATTTTCTGATATTCATTTTTATAATAAATCTAATATATTTCTCTCAAAATCGCTACTGACATTGATAATAGTCTTAAAGTTATTTTAATAATGTTCCTAGGTTTAAATAAAGTTAAATATATTCCTCTAAAAATCTAAATCCATCTTCTTGATAGATAACAAAATACATCTGTTATAAACAATCTCAATTCTGATTGGTTCATTTTTGTTGAAGATCAAACTCATTGATAATCCAACTGGTATTTTTATCGACAGCCATTTTGACTTTTGGGAAATTTGGAAAAATCAAGACTGAAATTTGTTGCCTGTAGGGTCTCTTTTAACAAATTGATTTTCTATTTAACTTGCCAAATTTTCACTTCTGATGAAATCTAAAATGTGTTTAAATTGTTTTTTCAAAGGAAAAACAATTTCTCATTTGATACTTACACTGAAAATTCTTAAACTGAATCCTGCTGTTAGTTGAATATTTTTCAAGAATGATATTTTATGTTTTATCATAAATTCATAATATAATTAATTTAATATAAAATAAAATTTATCTAAAACTTTCCTGGTTTGACATTAGTTATTTAAAATGTTATTGATTGAAAAATAATTTTATTTGTAATAGATTTAGTTTGTAATTATATTTATTTTAGGAGTTTTATTGAAATGAGGCTTTTTTTTCCTATCCAAGGTTAACCACCTGACGAAGGCCAGAGAGATAGTTGGCCAAAACATAGTGTAATAACACCTAATCCAAGATGACAACAGTCCGCTAATAAAAGATTGCAGATTTAGTTTGGTTATATATATATATATTTATTATTTTATTTTGATCTGCAAATAGTTGAAAACATTTGATTTTGTTAACTTAATATAAATCTTTGTAGACAGAAAGTGATTATTTGCTAAAATTTAAAAAGTTTTAATCAATAAATTTTGGAATAGAAATAAATAATCTTTTCAATAACTGATCAAATATTCATTTTTCATAATAATTACTTGTGACTTTTTCTTCTTTGAATAATCAGAAATTAAAGGTGAAATAAATCATTGAAATTTTTTTTGAAATTATAATATAAATTATTAAAAAATAATCAATTATTTTTTAAAGATTTTTTTTAACAAACTTCCAATCCAAAGAATTAAAATTCCTTTAAAGAACTAAGATCAAATACCTGTCTTCATTTTTGGCAAATAACTAGCATTAAATTTTGACTGAAACACTAAAGTATTTGTTTTTATGATACATTTTGTAATTAGAATAAAACAACAGTTTAACGTATTTATATTTTTTGATCTTTTTATAGAAAAATCATTTTTTAAATACTAGCTACTGTATAGAGAGAGTAGGCCCATCTCAGATATACAACTATCAATAAAACAAGTATAGCAACCCTTTAATGAAATATTGTGATACAAGTTGAACCACAAATCAAGGATTAATTTTTTTCTAATTTCTGTATAAGTTTAACAGAAAAATCCTTACTATATTTTATTTTATCAAAACTCTTGCCACCATCTTTGATAATTTCAAAAGGATTGATTGTATTTTATTGAATTCTTATGAAACAAATAATTTCTTCTGATAGAAGTGTGACTCTTCTCAATGAATTATATTCATTAAACAAATTGTTTTAAAATATATTTAACATTAAGATATGCTTGTATCTTTCCCAAAATGGTTGTCTTAATTGTATCACTATTGGACTAACTGGACCTGTAAAAACTTTTTTTTACAGATTTTCCATAATGAGTATAACTCTTTTATGTCCCTAACATTTAAATAGATTCTTCCAAATAACTTGAAATGACTCTCTGAGTGTTAGCAGCGGAAAAACCCATGTTTTTTATATTTCTAATTTCTCACAAAAAATTGGTTTGTCTAAATAACTTGAAATGACCTGAGTTTTAAGATTGGAAAAACTAATGCTTTTTACATTTCTTATTTTTCATAAAAAAAGCATTTAAATAGAGATGGTAAAACTTCCATGTTTTTTTTTCTAATTTTATAGTAACCTGTTTTTGTCCAATCAGAATACTGCTACCTTTTTTCTGAATAAGTAAAACCTAATATTTTTTGATGATCTTAAACATTTGTATATTTGGATTTTCCATTTTCATTCTAAAGGAAATTACTATGATAACCATTGGATCAACTAAGCGTATTGATATATACATGTTTTTTCAGTAATGTGCATTTCTAAAATCTGGTATCAGATTACTATTTAAACGTTTATATTTTTTTAATACAAATCTGATTCAAACATATTTGATGTAGGTATAAATAGGTAAAATATCCTCAGCATCAAGATTTTAAAGAATGGTTTTATAAATCAATACCTGACTATTTCTGTTTCTTTATTTTTTGATAAGTTTCAGGATTCATCTTTAATTTTTTGAAGATGTTTGCTTGATTATTTGGTTGTTTTGAGGTTTGTTTGGGATTTTTTTTTAATGAGATGAAATAGATAGTAAGTACTGTTAGTTCAATGAGATATGAAGAAATGTTCTCTAAAACTGGAGGCAAAAAAAGCTGTTAGATTTTATGGAATTTTCTTTTTTTTTCTTTTCTTTTCTATATTTTTTAAAGAGCTTTCTTTTCTTACTTTGAAAATTTAACCAAAAATCTGCCTATTTTCATAATAAAAAGATGTTCCTTTTATTTAGGGGGCCATCTAATATATGGTTTATTTAAAAACAATTTACATCCTAGTCAACAAAACTAGTAGATTTCTCTTTTGGGGACATAGCTAAGAAGTCAGATTATTATTATAAAAAGTGTGTTTTTTTTTGTTGTTATGTTTGAAAAGCTTCCTCATTTTCTTGGGGGAAGTTTACTTGGCCCAGTGGAGAGGCTGTCGGACTTCAGAATCGTAGTACGCGAGTTCGAATCCTAGTTGTTCCGTTTGTGTTCATATTCAGACTAATACCCTTGGGAAAAGGTATGAATCCCCACATTCCCTCCAGCTATGGGTTAAATAGTTCATATTGTGTTATACGAAAAACTAAGTGAGGACAAAAAAAATGTTTACTTAAAATGATTGTTCTCAGCATTATATTACCTAAAAAATAGCTAATATGTCGTAAAATACAAACAAACAATGATTTTCTTGTGACGAGAGGAAATATTCTTTTTTGAATGAAAGATATTTTCTATAAAATGGTGGATGGATTTGAATTCTTATTTCTTTACGAACAAGTGAACATCTATACAAAATTTGTACCCAAACAATGAAAACAAGCCAAATCACATTCTGATCATTCTATAAATATCATATCACACACAAACAATATATCTTTTTCTATCTGTCTGTATCTCAAGTGAATATAGAAATATATACACACATATCCAAAAATGGAACTTTTTTTTATTATTTAACCATTTTTTTTCTTATGAAGGTTTAGCTTGAATTATTTTTGCATTTGCTCAAAAACAAAATAGCAGAAATTGAATTAAAATATCTGTGGAAAGATAAAAAATGTTTTGAGCAAACAAAACCAAACGAAATCTTAGAATTTTATTGGGCAGGAGGAAGGTTTGGTTTTAAAAAAAACAGAAATTTATTTAAATGACTTAATGCTGATTTCTTTGAATTTATCAACAGAAAAACCATTTATTTTCAAAGTGTAAAAATTCGTACTAATACTGTTGGGAAAGGTATGAATCCCCACTTCCTATGGATCAAATAGTGTAATTGTGTCATTAAAAAAACAAACATGATTGTTCTCAGCATTAAATGACCTAAAATGGTTGATATGCCGTAAAAACATAAACAAACAAGCAAAAGAAAAAAAAAGTGTAAAAAAAACACAAAAAAAACCCAATCAATTTGGTCCCATTTTGTCCATCCTCCCAAAAATAATTTTTAAATTCTATTTTCCTTAAAGCCAACTTTTTACAAATTTATAGAAAACCAGCAAAAATATATTTTCCAAGAATTAAAAAATCAAAAAAACGATTCAAAGTAAAAAAAAAAAAAAAAAAAAAGAATGGAGTGAAAAGAAAGTCAGGATTGAACCCAAAGTGTTCAACACATTTTTGCACCACTATCGGATTAGGAAAAGAAAAGAAAAAAAAAACAAAAAAAACATAGATAAGGACATGAAACGGAAGAACACAAAACATTCAATGTTTTTAGAAACGTTTCCAACTTTGAAATTATTTTTCTATTTAACGTTCCGACCTTTGCAAAAAGTGAAGAAGAAAAAAGAGGATGCATTCGTGGAAACGAATAATTTCATTTTTGTTTAAACTGCTTTCTTAAAGAAAGGAGGTGTTCATAGAATATCATTATGCACTCTCTCTGGATCCGTCTTTGCTATCGCCGTTCTAGCTAAAGCAATTGGGGAACGAACATTGATAAAATGGCTATTAACCCATTTGCTATGGCTGGACGTAATGGCATTGTGGCTCCTTCCACCAGTTCAAGAGAAGCCATAGCCAAAAGTTTCAATTTGGAATATTGTTGGTTCTGTGGCCGACCAATGAATTTTCTCAGGTAAGCTGTCGACTCAAGTTCTTAAGGAATATTTCATTTCGGTGATTCTCTAACATTCCCTTGTAGACATTGTTGGTTTTTTTCAAAATCATTGAGATAAGGTGTAATGAATTCTGAAAGTATTATTCGGACTATTTTCTCCATCCATATTTTTTTTTTCTCGCTTTGAGATAAGGTATGATGAATTCTAAAAGTATTATTCAGGCTATTTTCCCCATCTATATTATTTTCTTTCTCACTTTGAGATGAGATATGATGAATTCTGAAAGTATTAATTGGACTATTTTCCTCATTCATATTATTTTCTTTCTCACTTTGAGATGAGGTATGATGAATTCTGAAAGTATTAATCGGACTATTTTCTCCATCCATATTACTTTCTTTCTCACTTTGAAATGAGGTATGATGAATTCTAAAAGTATTAATCAGACTATTTTCCTCATCCATATTATTTTCTTTTTCACTTAGCAGCTATTATTCCAGCTTAAATCCTTTTAGAAAATGTTCCCCAGGTCCAATAACTTTGATATCCAATTTTTAAGTGTTTAGACTTAAAATTGGTAGAGTAATTTCCTAGAGACTGCAAAGGTAAAATCTTTCAACAAATTTTCAATTTGGGAATTCTTTGATATGAAGCCTCTTAATTTAAATTCCCAGATAAAAACTAATAATATTTTGTCTTCTGAACCAAATCTGTTTTTTTGGGTTTTTTTAATAATATTTTGAAGAAACATTCTTGTCACTTCAAAAAAATATTAGAAATTGCCTGAAATTTGACATTCTTGTGTCACTTCAAAAAAATATTTAAAATTGCCTGAAATTTGACATTCTTTTGTCACTTCAAAAAAATATTTAAAATTGCCTGAAATTTGACATTCTTGTGTCACTTCAAAAAAAATATTTAAGATTGCCTGAAATTTGACATTCTTTTGTCACTTCAAAAAAATATTTAAAATTGCCTGAAATTTGACATTCTTTTGTCACTTCAAAAAAATATTAAAAATTGCCTGAAATTTGACATTCTTGTGTCACTTATAAAATATTAAAAATTGCCTGAAATTTGATTTTATTCAAAACTGATTTTGAACTAAATATTCACTTTTGCAGACAATAGGGAAATCAATTGTCCAAATCTTATCTTTCTTCAATCTATTAATCCTGTGTATGTTAACAAAGATTTTAATTTGTTTGTCCTACCAATTGTTTATTTGTGCTGTGGACAGATGATGACATGCTTTTATTAAACTGAAGATATAATCCTGGCTCTGCTGGAAGCAGCTGCTCTGTTCTAATGGCCAGCGTTTGCAAAGGGACTTTATGACCTCAGACAACAGGAGTGGCTGCTTCTCGAGATTAGATTACTCCAAATAATTATCATGATGACAATTATGGTGATAGTTGTTATTAGAAGGGAGAAGAAGGGCGGAGAAGGAGGATTTAGGATTTAAAAAAAACTTACAATTCAATCATTTTTAAATCAGTTTTCTTTGAAGTTTCTTTCTTTTTCTTCTTTTTTCTTTTTCGTCTTTCTTTTTCTTCTTTTTTCTTTCTTTATTTTTCGTCTTTCTTTTTCTTTATTTTTTGTCTTTATTTTTTATTTTTTCATTCTTTTTTATTTTGTTTTTCTTTGTTTTTTATTTTTTCTTCATTTTTTTTCTTCTCTTTTTCTTTTTTTTTATAAAAGAAATGCATATCTTTAAAAAGAATTTAGAAATTCCCCACCAATTTATCATAATAATTGAATTATTATAAATTCATTGTGAAAGAGAGAATATTATAGATTAGGATAATAGTCTGATTAGTACTTTTAGAATTCATCATATCTCCTCTAAAGAATTTCGAGAAATAAATCCAAAATAATTACTTGAATTTATAAAAGAAATGCATATCTTTAAAAAGAATTTAGAAATTCCCACCAATTTATTATAATAATAATTGAATTTATTTTCCTTATTTTTATTTTTTTTTTTCTTTGTTCATGATAGCCTAAGCAGTGACAATGACCATATGGAGAAACTGTCCGAGTTGGAACGTCTCTTGGCTCAGGCACAAACAGAAAAGATGCATCTTATTGATGAACAGGTCGGTTAACACTTATATTTTCTTTGAATTTTGCTTGTCTTTTTCTTTATTGGTTTTAAAAAATGCATCATTTGAAAAATGCATCATTTTGATGCAGTTAAGTCCAGGGCTGTGTATGGGGGCCCCTGCAGACCCTGCAGTTGTGTGTGGGCCACAAGTTCCCTCAGGGCTGCATCTATTGTAATGAAAAGAAATTAACAAAATAATTAATATTAATAAGACTGATGGCAGCGAGGTTGGAGCAGTGGGAAAAGCGTGGTCTTTGGATACGTAGTACACGAGTTCAAATCCCAGTGAAAACCA
>JAYKTE010242774.1:0-11934 GCA_036873565.1 Xipholeptos notoides | reverse complement strand
CTCTCTCTCTCTCTCTCTCTCTCTCTCTCTCTCTCTCTCTCTCTCTCTCTCTCTCTCTCTCTCTCTCTCTCTGACACACATACCTTTTACTATCCCACTACTTCACCTTGCTTGCTTTTTATATTTTCATCTATCTTATATAACTCCACTACCATCTATTCATGCATACACAGATACACATATATTGTCTTACACACAATCTCTCTATATATATACCTTTCTCTATCTCTCTCTTTTTCTATCTCTCCCTTTTCTCGCTCCTTGTCTCTCTCTTGCTTTCTGTATTTCTATCTCTCTTGTACCCCCCTTTCTCTCTTTTTATCTCTCGTTCACTTTCAATCTCTCTCACTATCTTTCTTTCACTATCTTTTCCTAACATTCTCTCGTTTTTCTCCCTTTCTCATCCTCTCATCCTCTCTCTCTCTCTCTCTCTCTCTCTCTCTCTCTCTCCTTCTTTTCCTTTTTCACTCATTTTTTCACCCTCACTATCATCCACGATTCTATTTTTCTCTTTTTATTTGTGTCTCTCTTTCTCTTCTCCCCCCTCTCTCTCTCTTGTTCTCTTTTTCTCTCTATTTCTCTCTCTCTCTCTCTCTCTCTCTTTCACTCTCTATTTACATTGTTCCCCCATCTTTCAATATCTATCTTTTATCCCCCTCTCTCTCTCTCTCTCTATCTATCTATCTTTCTATCTACTTATATATATATATATGTGTGTATATCTTCTCTCCCATTCTTTCTTTCTCGTTCATCTTTCTCTTTCACTCTGTTTTTCTTCCTTTCTTCCCCTTTCTCTCCCTTTCCCGTTCTCTCACGTTCTGACTCTCTCTCTCTCTCTCTCTCTCTCTCTCTCTCTCTCTCTCTCTCTCTCTCTCTTTATCTATCTATCTCTCTTCTCTATTTCACTTCCTGTATTTCTCTTTCTTTTCCTGCTCCCCCACCCTCTGTCTCTCTCTCTCTCTCTCTTTCTCTCTCTCTGTCTCTCTGTCTCTCTGTCTCTCTGTCTCTGTCTCTCTCTCTCTCGCGTCGTCTACTTTTCTTCTCTTTTTAATTTCTCCTGTTCACTAACACTCTTTACACCCTATTTTTTTTCTCTTTCTCCCACTCTCTTTCTCCCCCCTCTCTCTCTCTCTCTCTCTCTCTCTCTCTCTCTGTCTCTCTCTCTCTGTCTCTCTTTCTCTTTCATTCTCCCTCTCATTCTTTTTTTCTCTTTCTTTTGTTAGATCCCCATGCTTTTTTTCTTATTATTCTTTCTCTTTCTTTTTAAAATCTATTATGTGTGTGTGGTTTTTCATTCCATCTTATAAAACTCACCAACACTATTATCTTTTATCAGTTTTGTCTTTGTACATTCGTTTAGAATACAACTTTTTCTATAAAAACTAATCGGTCCTTTCATTTAGCAAATATTCAATTTGTTAACAATTGACACTGAATATTAAATTGAAAGCTTATAAGTAATGAACCGATAAATTTGTTTGTTTTGTTTTACGGTGTATTAAACTTTTTTGGTTATTTAATGCCGAGGACAATCATTTTTTGATAAACGACCATGTGTAGCTTTTTTATTAATGCCATTCAAACCATTTAATCCATATATGGAGGGAATGTGGGGATTCATAACTTTCTTTAGGATATTAGTCCCAAGACTATCAGAGTATTGATGTGGACATAGATGGAACTGGGATTTGAACTCGCGTATTACGATTCCGAAGTCCCACTACCAACCCACTGTTCTAAATGGACTCTCCCGGATAATTTTATATTTCAATAATATATACTACATAATAAAGACCGTCATGTATTTATTTATACCAGCAGCGCTTGACCCGACCTTCCTCGGGTATCTAGAGGCAATGTCTGATTATAAAACGCTCTTCTAACTTTTCATGCAAAAGTAACATAATCTAAAAGTACACATCGGACTATTCTTCTCGTCCATAATATTATCTCTTTCACTGCGTTTCGGCCGAATAATCACCCTTAGGCCTTCCTCAGGTGTTCCAAATCGACTCATATTATTCTTATATCTATTTTGTTTTATTCATCTTTTCTTGAAATTTAGTGGTAAAGTGGTAAGATGGACTTCAATATCAGTCGCAGACTGCAAACATATTAGATAGAGGGTAAGAGACACTTAATAGTTTGGATTACTCGAATAGATAGATAGATAGATAGATAGATAGATAGAAAATAAAAATTGATAAGAAGAACTTAACAATAAAGCAAGGGGAAGAGAAAGGAAGGAAGAAAGAAAGAAAGAAAGAAAGAAAGAAAGAAAGAAAGAAGGAAAGTAAAGTGAAAGAAAGAAGGAAAAAATATAAATTTTACGTAAGAGTAAAGAGGGAATATAAAATAACTGCATCAACTAGGGGAAATATTATTAAGCTAGAAAAAAAAAGGAACATAAGAAAAAAAATGAAAGGAAAGCTTGAAAAAAGATTGAAACCCAAGAATTAAGAAGAAAGTGAGTAGAAACTATTCAAATCCTTTGTTTCCTATTAGAACCAAACTCAAGATATTGGTCAGTGTCTATTGTGTTTGTTTCCTTCCTTGCGGAAATTTATATCAGCTGCTGTTTGGTTTCAAGACACAACAAAGAAAGAAAAAGCTTTCTTTTCGTCCATTTCTCACTTATTTTGCTTTTATTTTAATTTTAATTTTTTTCGTTCTTTTTTTTTTTTACATTCGTTGCGATAGCATCCGATCGTTTCGCGCCATATCAGAAAGCAGAAAGAAAATGGCTTCCACTTTTGTAATCAAACAGTTTTGTTTGTCATAATAAGAACAGAACCCAAAAAAGAATTTCTTTGAATTTGTGTCAGAAAGAAAAAAATTCAAAATAATTTTTTTCTTAATTTATCTTTTTATTTGTATTTATTGACCTAAAGAAGCACCCAGCGTTGATCGGGTTTTTATAAGCAAAGTAATTATCAGAATTTTGCGAAAAAAAAAAAGACAATATACATCTTTTTTTAGTTAGATTCAATAATTTGCGACTATTTAGCTAAAAAAAAAACAGGCAGAGTTGAAAAGAAAGAGAAAAACAGAGAAAAACAGGATAGAGTTGAAAAACGCTAATATTTGAAAAGAAATGTCTTTAAAAATTCTTTAAAAAATGATGACGTAAAAAAAAAATATATATATATATATAAACTTTAATAGAAGATTACCCCACCCCGAAGAGGCCGTAAATCATTCGTAAGTTTTTTTTTAATGAACTCGAGAGAGAAATCGATTATAGACGTCTGTTTCAATTTGCAATAAGATGTATATTCAATTGAACATTCCATTTTAAGAAATGTGTAGAAGATTTAGAGACGAAACGCACTGAAATTGCCATAGAAATAGCTAGGAAATACGAAAAAGTAGGTAAAAGTTGTTAAAATGTTCATAAAGTTTAGCTTCAAAACACTAATTCTGTGATCTTTTCAGCTTTTTCGTGATCATGGAAATTCTGCATTCCGAGAGTGTATTATTTTGTTTAAAGTATCATTTATTGTGGGTTCAGTATGTTGGAGGGTGCAAGTTGAATGTTGCGGGTAGAGAGCCGGAGGCGCATTTTACATGAGGGTGCGATGTTGTTGCCCAGACTTTGAAGTCGTATTATTACTCAAGTTCAAATCAAAGTCATACCATTATGTTCATTTTCATTTCCAGATCTTTGATTAAAAATGAATTTTGTTGATTTCAGAGGTCATTAATGGCTGTTTTTTTTTTAACCAATATGCTTAAATTTTGTTATAGAAACGAATTTTGCTATAGAAAAAACATTTTTTAACATGTATTCATATTTGTATCTGAATCAGAACAAACAAGTAATGAAGTCTATCTGGAAATAAAAAATATCTTGCTCGAATAGAATAACGTTTTTTCTCTTGAAAGCTTGAAAAGTATTCAACTAATTGGGAAAAACGTTTCCGTTTTAGTTGTATAGTTTTCGAAGAACCAATTCTATTGTTGTAAACATGTCCTTCAATGCCCCAATTTTGATTCATGTATACAATTACATTAGAAAAACGTTTAGAGCTACGTGGATTACGAAGGCGCGAACTAGAGAGGAATGGAAGGCCTGCTGTGACTAACGAAGTCGATTCTACGCCCGGTCGTATGGTGGGTGATGAAGTGGTGTATACAATTAAACCATATTTATTGATAGATACTTCTGATTAAGACTTTTTTATATCCTGTCTTATGTTAGTTTAACCAAATAAAGAGTTTTGATAAGTTTGCGTTTGTTGAGATTAGAAATGTTAAAATGTGATGGAAACCTTGATTTCAAATAAAAGTATAAAAACATGTTGAAAGAAAAAAGAAATCAAACGAGAGAAAATTTCCCGCAAAAAAATGGGACCTTTAACCATTTGGACCCTGACGTGAAAAGCGATAACTAGCTAAAAAGACGACATGTATCTAGCAAAATTGCCAATTAGTCCATCAGAGTAATTCTATTAGAGAAACATAAAAGGCCAAAATATCGGCTGTGTCGTCTTTTTCACTGTCACCAGGGCCGATATATCACCCTTTCAAGACCAAAAGAGTTAAACTTGATTTTATTAATATATACAGGTTGTATACTTCCTTCTTGAAATAAAATTCAAATTGCAACTTTTTTACAACTTTTTTTTATTGATTGTGTTTGTGTTAACACAAAGAGGTCGTGATTAGCATCTTGTCTATTTGTTGCTGGGTGCAGGATAAACCTAAACCTTATAACAATATCTTTTTCGATGAAAGAGGATAACAACAGCAGTATAAGTATCAATATCCCGAGAAAAAATAACTGCTATTTGTACTATGGTGTACACTTCTAATTAATCTTTCTTTTCGTTTCAGACATTTTACCATTGACATCCATGTTCGACAGCAGCACATCCATCATCTTCGAAAACTGCTTCGCCATCTATGCCCGGAAGGAAACATTCCCACAATCCTCTATCCAATCCTGTCTATCACCGTCTTCCTGATTGATTACAACGTGCATTTAAACGCCAATCGCTGGATAATTACGTACTATGTTTAGCCGCGCAACTTCATCCGCTCTAACAAGACTGTGCTACACCGACCAAGTAGTACCAGTTGTGGATCTTTCGTGTTTATTATTAACTAGTACAATGCCATTAAGATTGACGCTTTCATTACCCAAACACCAAGAAAACCCTTCCAGTATTTGATGAAGCAATTATATGTAAAAGAAAAGCAAGAAATGATTAAATACATATAGTGATGTATATACGTAAGTATATATAAATACTGCTGCTGATAATAATAACGAAAGTGATGTCTTAAACATTTTACCAAAGCTTATCTAAGCAAGCTTTCTTCTCAAATCAAAATATGTAATATTGTTGGACATAACCCAATAAGAACAACTAAGGAATAAAGTCTAATATAGTTCTGTATACGAAAGAGTATTACTAACTTACAGTTAGTAGACTTCTACATTATATGCATCCCTTGAATTGCACTTGTGGAAAACATATTCATTTCTATTTATGAAGAAGCGCTCTGTGGTTGTCTTCGTCAAAAAAAAAAGACAGAAGAAAGAGTAAGTTTTATTGTGAGCATCGCTTTATGTCATGTAGACACTTTTGATACCATGCTGGGACGATGGCCCTGTTTATTGTTCTTGTTTTCACAAAAAATAATAGACATTAAAAAAGAGTTTCATGCTCGTAAATTGCAAAACTTTCAAACTGGTTTTTGCACAATAAATCGGAACAATTATCATCGATTCATTTTATGACAAGACTTCCGACAAGGAGTGTTGGATGACGAAGTGATTAAATACTCTCCTGTAATTAACCTGTGAAACTTTCATGCAAAAACATGGCTCATTTACGCGCCAGATGCGTTTAAATATGATTGACGTCAACCCGACTCCGAGAACGACTAAACATTTGATTTCATACTGATATTTATTGCATTAACAAAAATATTTTTTCTAATGCAGACATGTTAAAAATAGAAATAAAAATGCAATAATTATTCCTAGTTACGATGAATAAAGAATAGATAGATAAATATATTATTCGTGCATATGGGCGTTCTTCGTCGACACCGGTTGTTAAAGGCGGAAGATTTTCAGCCAAAAAGATTGTGCACTTTTTACTTTGCCTTAGTATATGGTTTGTTTTGATTTGTTTTTAATGGGCGCCTGTATTTAATTGATTCAAAGTAATATAAAATAGTTGAAATGAACGTTCAAAATGGCGTTGCACTCTCTTCACACGTCATCCTTTCGCTTTGTATCCTCTGTTTCTGTTTCTGCAACGTCAGTGTCACATGATGTAGGAATAAAGAAAATCAGTCTCCTTTAATGTAAGCAACCATCAGGTTTCCAAAAGATTAGACAAAGATTATCAAAATAACTGGTTGTAGGTCTGGGTGATAATCTATCATTCTTCTACTTTAACTTGGTTAATATAATGTCCTGTCGTGTATAACCAAAAATAAAAGAGTACAATTCGTATATAAAACTATAGAAAGTGGTAATTGAGAAAGCGAAAGAATACAAAACATCTTTGTACACATATAGATTTGTTTATACATAATCACATATCAGCGAATACGTACATAAAAAGTATTGAAACATTGCCTCGAAAAAGTGAATTATAAACAATAAGAAAAGATCACTACTGTGGTTCACTTCTTTACAATATCATCAAGGGGAACAATCTATAAAAAACAGACTTTTGGTTGAATTTTACAATAAAACCTCTTCCTAAATAGTATGTATAATGATAAAAACAAGTTAACTATTTTCTTCACACAAAAAATGTAATCAATTAAGATGATAATAAACATTAAATAAAATACTTTTAATATACACAAATTAATATCCTACGTAGGTTTGCACGTCGAAAAATAAATTCATCAATCAAGATGATTAAACTTTGAGCGTTAATTCAATTCTGAGTTCAAGTGATACAAACTAATTTCACAGAGGCATTTCCTTGAAAACCTACGGCTTGGGAAACCGTACCCCATCAGGCTAAAGTCATTGGTGGAGCCTTTTGACTACGTCAAATTTGAAGCATTACAATTTTAGGGCCTTCTTCGATCCGGATACTTTTAAAATGCTTGGTACCTTAAATCGATATTTCTTTAGACATTCTGCAGAGAAAATCTATAACAGTGAAATTATAAATCATTCCCAATTGAAAAATAAATCAATAAGTAAACAATAAAAGCAGGAAGAAGAAGAAAAAGAAGAAGAAAAAGAAGAAGAAGAAGAAGAAAAAGAAGAAGAAGAAGAAGAAGAAGAAGAAGAAGACAAAAATTTCTCACTGATGCGACAAAAATCAAGCTTTTATTTTCAAAGTATAGAATTATAATATAAACATCAATTAAAGGCACGGAAACGAAAAAGACTATCCTGCCTTTAACTCATCGTTTTGACTTCAGAAACACAGGTTCTACGGGTTAAAACGTCTTCACTAGTAACAATCACACGACTAAACTTTTTTCAATTATTGTTCTACAAAACATATCAATAGGCATGAAATAATCTACAAGAAAAACAGTTGTGAAGATCAAATCCAATCCATCTTTTGTTCGCCATAATTTGAACAAATACATATATACATATATGTATATATTAATCAGATGATCACAAAAACAAGAAACTAACTGTCACCAGAAGCCGTTGACTCTGTGTCCCCAACACAGACACGCACACACACACACACACACAAACACATATATGTATATGTGTATATATGTACCATAACACATTCGTCGACCATTAGTGTCATTTTTTATGTGCTATATGTGTTATTTGTTAACAGTAAATAATAGTATTTTGTGATTAACTATACTTTCCACTGCTAATGAATATTTTATGGAAGTTTTTTTCTTTTTTTACAATTCGCTTAATTTAAAAGATTTAAGAGTTTTAAGCATTCTAAAAAATACTCAATAAATCGTACAAAAACGTATACGCTCCACTTGCCGGTAAACAACTCTCCTTTGTTTATTTAATCAAATAAAAAAATCTTTGATTGTTCCAATAGACCCTTCAATATCCTTATTAAATCTGGCTCATCATTTTGAAGTCACTTTTGAATCAAAGAAGTTGAAATACAAATTAATTTTCATTTCTGCCACTGAGTTTTATGGTTTCCCACTAAAAATCTTCTTAAAAACAAGAAAAAAAACTGATGCTATTTTCATTGCTGGAGGAAATGTAAGAATTTTTCCTTACATTTTTTCCCTAGATTTCATAAATAGTTCTTTCAACAGAAAACAGGGAAAACCAACTCATAAACGAATACTAAAAAAAAAGGACTAAAAACATCCGCTTAATTTTTGTTGCTGAACGTAATGATCTTTTTTTGGCCTGTCTTACAAGATTATTTGTATAGATTTTTTGTTTGATCACTCAGGACAAGAATTAGGATCTCTGGGGATAGATAGCCAAAGACTAGGGTGATCCTTCATGCTGAATTTCACAGAAGCTTACAATGAAACCGAAAGTAGTACTTTTGATTATGACGCCTTTTATAACGATTCAACCGTTGAGTCACAGGAACTCACCTACGAGCTGAAACATCCTAGCATTGGCATTTTGCTCTCAGTATTCTCTTTCATCACAATCGTCGGTAATATACTTGTCATCGTAGCCGTCAGTCGCGAGCTTTATCTAAGAACAGTCACAAATTATTTCATTGTCTCCCTCGCTGTTGCCGATTTGATGGTAGGTGGTATTGTTATGCCGTTTAGTATTAGCCACGAAATGACCAACAATTTTTGGCTGTACGGCCCTGCATGGTGTGACCTTTGGCATTCATTCGATGTTCTAGCAAGCACGGCATCTATTATGAACTTATGTGTCATTTCGCTTGATCGATATTGGGCAATCAACGACCCGATTACGTACCCAGTCAAAATGTCGAATAGCAAAGTGAGTATCCTAATTACGGGTGTCTGGGTATGTTCTGCTGGAATCTCCTTCCCAGCTATAGCCTGGTGGCGATCAGTTACCCCACAAGATCTACCAAGCCACGAGTGTCTTTTCACAGAAGACACGGGTTACCTTATATTCTCATCGTTTGTATCTTTCTATTGTCCTCTGATAATCATGCTATTCTTCTACTACAAAATATACAAGGCTGCAGTAGCGCAGACACGGAGCATTAAAATGGGCTGCAAAGTGATGATGTGCAGTAACATAGATGGTGAAGTGATGACCTTACGAATGCACCGGGGTGGCCCAAGGAGGACTCCACATGATTTGGAAGGGACGCATGAACGCAACGCCGACAGTGACACTGGGAGTCCGGCTCGCTTGGTCAACGCACAGCATGTCGACAGACCAACGAAATGTATCACAAAGCGCCTTAGACACTTACAAATTAGCAAAAAGCTCAGTAAAATAGCCAAAGAACAAAAGGCGGCAAAAACACTCGGAATTGTAGTGGGAGTTTTTATTCTCTGCTGGTTGCCCTTCTTTATAACCAACCTTTTGTTTGCTATGTGCAAACACTGTGTCTTCTATCCGAATATTCTGTTTCCAGTGTTCACATGGTTCGGTTATTTAAACTCCGGGATGAACCCTATTATATATGCTCTTTCAATGCGGGATTTTAGACGTGCTTTTTCCAAAATTCTTTTTATGTGCTGCCCAAAATATGGGATGATACGAAGGCAGAATCCTTATGACAGTACGATAAAAACAAGTTTTTCTGGTAATACAGTCGACCGGTGTGTGCAATTTAGAATGTGACAGGCAGGAACACAATAAGAAAGACATTATCACTTATCGGCATGTAAATATATAAGTATAAACACACACATACTCACACCTATGTATATGTGTATGCATATATATATATATAAGTATATATTTAAATGGAATTTAAATTCCGACAGTATTATAAATGAATTCACCGCATTTATTTATGAATTAATATCAATGAATTAATTGGAAATTTGCATATAGATCTATTTCATTCATATGAGAAATCATCAATGCAATTCATACAATTCGAAACCATGCTAACTTAACTTCTTCGATCTGACAGGAAATGATGTCTTCAACCTAATTTGATCCTTCAATGTGTTATTCCTAAGTAGTCACCCATCTTTGTACTAAACAAGCTCTTCATTGCTTAACTTCTATGATCTGACAAGAACCGCTCTCTCCAATGTGACTTGATCGTTCAACTGTTATTCCTAAGCGGTCACCCATCTTTGTACTAAACAGGCTTTACATTGCTTAACTTCTGTGATCTGGCAGGAAACAGTGTCTCCAATGTGACTTGATCGTTCAACTGTTATTCCTAAGCGGTCACCCATCTTCGTACTAAACAGGCTCTACATTGCTTAACTTCTGTGATCTGAGAAGAACTGATGTCTCCAATGTGACTTGATTGTTCAACTGTTATTCCCAAGACGTCACCCATCTTTGTACTGACCAGGCTCTACGTTGCTTAATGTGTCTCAAAACTGACTTGACCCATCTTAGAAGTGACCAGGCTTTACATTGCTTAACTTCTGTGATCTGGCAGAAAACGGTTTCTTTGAACTGACTGGATCGTTCAACTGTTATTCCTAAGTGGTCACCCATCTTCCCACTAAACAGGCTCTTCATTGCTTAACTCCTATGATCTGCCAAGAACCGCTGTCTGTCTCCAATCTGACTTGATCATTCTCTCCGGACGTCGATTAAAATTTAATGAAAGTCGAATTCCCTTTTCTTCGATTTCGTGTCGCGTTTTTATTTCAAAAGGTTAAAAGGTTTTTTAAAGAATTTCACTTGGAATTCCAATCCATTTAACATTCGAACATTTTTAAGGTTTGGTTTTTTTAGATGTTTTTTTATTGTTGTTTTTTTAATTTTTATTTAATTTTTTTTTAATCTTTTTTTTGTTAATTTTTGTGTGTGTGTTTTTTTAAGGCTTGTTTTTTGGGGGTTTTTTTATTATTTTTTTTTTTCATTTTTTGGTTTTTTCTCTGTGTGTGTGTGTGGGGGGGTGATTGGTTAAAATTGGCAAATAACATTTTCGGGCGAGTTGTAGTTTTCTTAATTTTTTTAGATTTTTGTTTTATTGTTGGTTGCGTGTGTGTGTGTTTGTGTGTGTGTGTGTGTGTGTGTGTGTCTGTGCATGTCTGTGTGTGTATCCGTCTGTGCGTGTTTGTGTGTGTCTCTGTGTGCATATGTCCATCTGTTTCTCTCTGTCTGTGTGTATGTGCATGTGTATGTGGGTTTGTGTATGCGTGTGTGTGTGAGTGTGTGTGTATGTGTGTATGTATGTGTTTGTGTGTGTCTGTGTGAGTGTGTCTATGAGTATGTCTGTGTGCGTGTATTTTTCTTTGTGTTTGTCTGTTCATGTGTGTGTGTTTCTGTGTGTCTGTGTCTGTGTCTGTGTGTATGTGTATGTGATTGTGTGTGTGTCTGTGTGTGTCTCTGTGTGTATGTGTGTGTGTCTGTGTGTTTCTGTGTGTATGTGTATGTGTGTGTCTGTGTGTTTGTCTCTGTGTGTCTGTGTTAGTGTTTATCTTTGTGTGTGTCTCTGTGTGCGTCTCTGTGTGTATGTTTTAGTGTATGTGTATGTGTGTGTGTGTTTAAAATGGCTAAATATCACTTTTGAAGGGAAGGTATATTTTTTGGAATTTCTTTTATTTTATTTTTATCATTAGTGAAGAGAGTTTTTGTTTTTTTTGTTGTCCATGGTTTTATTTTATTTATTTGAAAGATCCGCCATATTGAAATCTTTGTGAAGACAGATTTCCGTTTTGGGGTTTTTTTAGGGGCCTGACCCCAGATTTTCTTTTTTTCTGGGAAATATTGGTTTATTTGTCTTTATTATTACTTGCAGAAGTCGATTTGGCCGATTGGATAGGCAGTTGGACTTCGGAATCGTAGTACACGAGTTCGAATCCCAGGGGAAGTCGATTTGGGCCAATCGGTAGGCAGTCGGACCTCGGAAT
>JAYKTE010242663.1:0-11935 GCA_036873565.1 Xipholeptos notoides | reverse complement strand
GTCTCCGTTAAGAAAAATTATATCCTACCCCTTTTGGCCGGTCGATACACAAAACATAAAATATACTACTTTACGGCATTACGAAGTTACAACGCTAAACTAGAAGATTACCTTTTTTTTTACTGTGCAATTTTCTCCCTGTTTCATATTTTCTTTAATCTCTTTCTCAAAAAAAAAAAAAAAAAATCAGAAATCTTTTCTTTTCTTTTCTGTTTAAACTTTTGTTTATCTTGTGTGTTTAACCTACCTACCCCCCCCCCCAATAAAAAAAAAGAAACCACCGTGAAATGAGACAATCATAAATTTAACTTTTGGTGTATTTTTATTTTATTTTTACCTGGTGATATTGATGTCTCTGGTGGTGGGTGGTGGCTAGCTGGCCGGTGGCCGTCAGGCATATCATCTGTTGATCGATCATGTTTTCTTTTTTTTATTTAGGAATTGATTTGTTTTTAATGCAAAATTTTAAAATAAAAATTAGCTCATTTCGATAAATAATCAACTTCAATTAAAGAAAGTGGCTTTATTGACTGCGTTATCTTAGTTTAATAGAAATACATTTTCTTACTTTGAATAATAAAAATGAATGCAGTAAAAAACGTTTTTGAGCAATTTTAAATTTATCTTTTTATTTACCGTATATTTCAGTGAAAGAAAAAAGTCTATATCGACTCACAAGTCGATCCCCTAGATAAATATCTGAGGTATAAAGTCGATATTTTAACATTGCCACTCTTGCCACCACTTTTCACTCCACTCCGCCGCACACCTAAATATATACCAATACTTTTTATTTAAATTCATTTTAAAAAGAAAATGAGAAATAAAGATTTGATGTTAATTGTTTAAAACTTCTGTTATAAAAAAAAAAGAGTATGAACAACAAAATGAACCTATTGCACCTGCAGTTAGAGTTTTTTTGTACTTTTATCAGCAATATCAGCTGATCGGAGATTTTACAAATGTTTACATTGTTAGGTCTTCTTTTCTCTTGGATCAATAGCATTTTATTGTAGAGGTTTTATTGTTCTATTTCATTATTAGCCTCGTATTTGAATGTAAATTGTTTTAAATGCAAGTATTTTACATTGGTTGTTGGTAGTTAATTACCACTAACCTACCTCACCGTCACCGAGGCTGTCGGCGGCAGCGGCATTATTAGGGTTCTGGTTTGTTTCCTGTGTTCGTACACCGTACCGATATTCTAAAGGTTTTCTTTTTGATACTGTTAGATGAGACTGTGAGAAGACCGTTGATTCGCTGTGATTATTTTGGAGGGGTGCTTTAGAAAATAAAAACACGTCTAAACAGCATCTTTAACATACATATTCCCATTTGAAATAAATCGAATACTTAAAGGACTAAAGAGAGGCTGCTCTGTTCTGTTTGTGTATGTTTTATTTTATCATTTTCAAATTTTATTCCATAGCTATTATCATTTTGAAACATCTTCTACCCATCATATTTTAATAAATACATTTTTGAGTGTGGATGAACAACTATATACGCCTTGAAAAAAGTTTTAATTAACCCCAAAAAGCTATAGTGTCATGGCTGTCCAGGCTAATCTTATATCTTTTTTTTTCAGAAGTGTATTTTTGTTATATATATATATAAGATATATTTTGTAAACTGTATACACCTCGTTAGTACAGTTACACAAACAACAAGTCTTCCTCTAATCAGGATTTAAACCGAACCGAATTCTGGCCACTAAAGTTGTAGTTTTTACTGCTATAGTCATTTTAAGGAGTGAGTGCTCAACTCACATCCTTAAAAGGAGAAAAGAGCTTTTGCTTAACGCTTATGACAGCTAGCATATAATGATGATTTTCAAAGTGCTTCACCAAATTTCTTGAATACAAAAAGAATGAAAGTACAATTCTTCATTAAATTTTTTTTTAGAGAAATGTTATTTGTGATCTTTTGACAGTTTCATATATAAAAAGAATAAAAGATCAGTTCTTTATTGAGATTTATTATAAGTGCTTTTTGTGGTGATAAACCAAGTAGTACTATGATTCCTCTTAACACTTTTATCCCCATCATGTTTAACTGAAAGAAAACCATCAACTCCCATTTTTTTAATGAGAGGGTTTGGGCAGTGGAATGAGAACAATCTACCCTAATGTCTTGAATAAAAGTCTTTGATGAATGGAGTGAGAACAATCTACCCACATAACTTAAACAAGGAGGTTTGATCAGTGGAATGAAAACAATTTACCTACATGTCTGGAATAAAAGGGTTCGATCAGTGGAGTGAGAATAATATCCACATAACTTAAATAAGGTTTGATCAGTGGAATAAGAAAAATCTATCTACATGACTTAAATAAAGCAGTCATTGCAGTTGTTGACTGAAGGCTTCTAGTTTTAACAAAATGAGTTGGTTATATTGACCAGTTTTTGAGTCTGGATGTAAAAGTTTGATTTCTTTAAATTTAGAAACATGTTTAGTTGATACTTGATTCTAATATTCAATGACCCAGGCGGAGAATGTTCCCAAATAAATAGCTTTTATATCTGCTACATTTGAATTCAAAACTAGACTGAAATAAGGCAACCATTTCAGCTGAACATAAAATAATAAAATTCATATGAAATTGTATTCCAATGCAATGAATGCATCTTTATTCTTATTCCATTAATATTGCATTGTAGAGTTAAAATGTTCTGAAAGTCTAATGGTTTTTAAGTGATTCCCTGGTGGAATTATTACCTTCATAAAACCTGACCTTTCTACAATGGAATGAATCTGTTGGCCACTTAACTGAGATTGTAAACAAGCCATTGAGCTGAGCTGGTCATATTACTCAGTTTGTTGACTTGAATGATTTTAGTTAGATTTCTATGTCTCAGAATGTAGTTTAGTGCTGCTCATTTTGAATGTTCCATGACATAGTAAAATACTACATTCCAAATTTAGTAGGTCTGCTGCTATTACTTTTATTAGACTGATACCATTTTAAAAGAAGCATGAATATACTTCTGTTGCTATCGTTATTATTATCCAGATTATTAGAATTACAACCAGCATTTATAGAACTGGATTTCTATTGACAAAAAATAACAAATTTTGAGTTTACTAAGATAGGTTGCTGGATTATAGAGAACTTTCATTTCTCAACTTAAGTTGTTATTACTAAAATAGAAATAACATTTCTTTTGTAATTTCCACTATTCATCAAGTCTGGCTTAGTTTTCAATGGCATATCAATCTTTCAAGTCATTTGATTCCAAGAAATATCAATTTTGGTAAATATTTTTCTTTCATCCACATGTTCTTTAAATAACACCAGTTGCACAATTTATGCCATAAGAGGGTTCATGCCTTTGCAAAGGTTATCAGCCTGAATTTGAATATAAAAAAACAACAACTATGATTTGAATTTGCTTATTACAATTCTCAAGTCTGGGCACTTAACCATTATCCCTTTGGGCTTCTCTCTAAATAAGTTCAGAGAATAGATAGGCATTATTTTTAATCTTTTTCTTTTCTTTTCTCTTTTGTTCCATCTACTCTGCCATCAATTCAAAATGGTTTATTATAAATTATTCACCTGTGTGTGTAAATGCTTGATATAATTCAATTTTAGAACAATTTAATTGCATTCAGTTGGTTTTCATTCAGAATAAAGATTAATAATTATTTTCTATTTCTTTCAGTATTAATAGAATACTTTTTCTTAAATATATATAATATATAATTTTTTTAGACATGAAAAATTATATATTATAATAGAAGTTGGAAAAAGAAATGATGGGGTTACTAAAAATAAAAATTTACATTTTAATTTTCGTATATACTAGAAAAAGATTATGCATGAAGTGAATGAATGCTTTATAGATTTATAAATGATTTATAAGATTTAATTTTAGTATGATATTGCATCAAATTAGTTTTATTTCAAAATAAAGTTTGATAATTATTTACCTTTTTTTTTTTTTACAATTTGATATTTTTACTCTTTATTAATGAAAAATTTACTATTTAAATACAAAATTTCTCGAGGTTATCAATAGAATATCTGCAATAATAGTTGATAGACTCCTATTACTTAATAAAAACTTTATCTGAGATTTGTTTAAAAGGAATACATTTTTGTTAGTTGATCTCAAAAATAATTACATAGAAATTCAGCCATTGATAGTTATGAATATAGAAGGTGTATATTACAAAATAAAAGCTTTATCTAAGATACAATTAAATGCAATACAAGTTTGTAAGTTGATGTCAAAAACACTTTAAAATTTATTAATTAATATAATTCTGAACACAGAAGGTACATATGACACAATGAAAGCTTTATCTAATATCTACTTAAATACAATGCAGGTTTGTTAGCTGATATCAAATACAATTACTTTCAAATACTTGTGAACACAGAAGACACGTATTGCACATTAAAAGCTTTATCTACGATCTAATTAAATTTAATACGGGTTTGTTTACTGTCAAAAACAATTACTTTAAAATTCATCAATTAATATAGTTCTGAACACAGAAGACACATATTACACAATGGAAGCTTTTTTTTAAAGAACTTGTTAAATACAATTCGGGTTTGTTACCTGATGTCAAAAACAATTACTTTAAAATTTGTCTGAACACAAATGGCTCATATTACACAATGAAAGCTTTATCTAAGATCTAGTTCAATGAACTAAAGGTTTGTTAGTTGATGTAAAAAACAACTGCTTTAAAATTTTCAATTAATCTAGTTATGAACACAAAAGAGATAGTACACAATCAAAGCTTTATCTTAGGTCTAGTCAAATGAAATACAGGTTTGATAGCCGATGTTAAAAACAGTTTGGCTGTTTTTTGATATCCTCAAAGTATTTTATTATTCAGAACAAAAGCTGTTTAATTCAAGAAAAAGCATCAAACAATAATGAGTAGTTTGAGGTATTTGGTTGGTCCTATGAATAAAATTAAAAAGTAAGTATTGTTTTGATTAGAGAAATTGAATTAAAAGGTCTTATTTGAGAGATGTAGAAACAACAATATTATCCTCTGATTGGTTCATGATAGATAGGGTCATCTATAAATTGTTTTTTTTTCTGTAGAGAGATGGTTACAGGGTTATGATACTAAAAATATTGCTATGGCAATGATTATTTATCAATCATTTTCTTGTTTTTTTATATCATTTAATATACTAGAGCACCCCGTTATACTTCAATATTTTTTCAATCTTCCTTTGGTTTATCTTCGTGAGTCTGTCCATGTGGGAATATTTACTCCAGTTAGTTTGTGCTGACTACTACTTTTCATTGCATTTTATGGACTTTTCTTTTTCAAAAGTTCTCGCTAGCCCCAAATATAATTCTCATCTCAGCTGCAAGGAATCTTCTGAGTTGATGTGCAGTCTAGAAGACCCTATTTCCTCTGCACAAGTCCAGTTTTTTTGGTTAAACTAGTTGTTGGCAGAAGCTGTCAGTCCCATAGATCAGGACTTCTTAAACTTTTTTTTACTACCAGTTATTTATCAGTGTGAGTTTTTTCGTGCCCCTAGACAAATATTAGATAAATATATCTAATTAACGATATATGCAGAAGATAGAAAAATGTAAAACCAAAAATTGCACAAATGTTATAAAATTGTATTTATTATAATTACAAAAATTAGGAAATTAGCTATTATTATAACAACTCTATTTTGTAAGACAGCAGCTCTGTTCTGCTGATTATTAGAATCTCGTGACCTGATTTTGCTAAGCAACCTCATTTGAGGTTGAAACCCATAGTTTAACAATCCCTGCCATAGATGATCGGGTCAATTCAAAATGATTTGTTGCTTCAAAATCCAGTCTTGGATTGCCAACTTTTATTTTTATAATGGAACAAAAACAGGATTTTTTTCATAGATTTTGATACGCCAGCATAGATAGGTTAATGTTATGTGTTCAATACATGATCTGCACATAATGTTATCACAAGTTAGTTCTGACCGTGTCAGTATTTTTCTGATTTCATCTTCAATGCACATCAAGTGAAAAGAAGTGAATAAAGATAAAATTCAACCAAACAATAAATATTAGTGCGATAAAAAAAAGGAAAGATTCTGAGGTTTGACTCTTGTTGTGTATTTGATCCGTGGAATGATTCATACAAACACGGATAATAACTAAGAATAGACATTTTTGATCATGTGCAAATGAAACGAAGGTCATAGTTTGATAGAGATCTGAAGAGAGAAGGAGAAAATGCTGACAAAAGATGAGAAAACATAAAATCATAAGATGAAAGAAGAAAATTACAGTCTTTAAATCACTTTGAAAATTTTAAGCATCTAATCTCTCATAAGGTATCGGAACTGTAGTTAACTATACAGGCATTGAATTACTAGACTTCTTATCTAAAAATACTCGCTTTCTGTGCTTTTTTACACATATATTTACATCTTGACAAACATTTTTGAGAGCGGTATGAATGTATACTATTTTAGAGCTATCTTTGTGGCATTGCCTTGAAAAATTGTTTTCCGGAAAGTATTTAGCTACCCAGCTAATAGTCCAGGTACCCATTTTTAAGTTATTTGGCTGTGGTTCCAAAAGTTTATATTGCTCTAGATTTTTTATTCTGTAACCTACACTTAGAATGGAAAAAAAATAAGCAAACAAATACCAATACTCTCTGGAAAACACTTTCCACAAGTGCAGATGTTGCACATGTGGAAAACACTTTCCACAAGTGCAGATGTTGCACATTTCTGAGAATTTAATAATAACAACATAATCTTTAATAAAACCATTATTGATGCAGGAATATTGTCTCCATAAATAAAAGGCCAAATTGTAAATGAAGAAATGTTGGGACAAAGGTAGCCAAAATTTCAGCATCCAATTTGTGAATAAAGATTGAAATAAATTACTTAATGCAACCAGATCTTGCTTTGGAAAAGTTACAGTAAATTTATCATGACTTTATACACAATTTAAAAAAAAAATATTACATCACCCCTTTAACAGGCTAAAGTGACCCCCGCCACAACTGATGACAAAATGGCCTATATTTAAAGAAAGAAGATATACTATCGCCCCATGTATAGTAAACCATGGTTATCTCCATACATACCTTAAGAATATTCTTTTCTATTATTTTGTTTAGTTTTTTAAATTCTTGAAAAGGAGGTGAACTGTTTTCTCATATATTATAAACTATACTTTTGCTCTTATACAAATTACATGAATGTTTTGTGATAATAAAATAGAAAAATGCAATCCATCAACTCTAATTACCCATCAAATCTGGAATGAAGCAAAATATTTTTTTCTATTGTGTATTGATTAATTTTATCTTAATAGAACTTTATAAAGTTTCATTTATTAAGTAATAAAATTAACCTAATCAAAACTTATATATAAATGGAACTTTGTCTCTGTGTGTGAGTTCATTCCCTATGGACTCGGAAATGGCCGGGCTGATTTTCTTAAAAATTTCTCACGTGTACCTTAAGTGTCTGAGAGTGTTCTTAGATAGGTAATGTTTTGGAATACTTCTGATAACTATCGATAATTGAAAAAATCAGCTTCTTGAAAGAATGGTCCAATTTAAATGAAACCTTACACATTCTTAAAGTCTACCATTGAAAGAAGTATTAAAAAATCTCATTACTACAGTGTGCATGGCTGTCGCACAGTCACAACCACCCAAAATAACAGTGACAGTGACTGGTACTTTATAGCCCTCCTCCTCTCTTCGTATCAACAAAGTAAAGGACAAGTCGACATGTATCCAATACTTGAACCCGAGTGGGAGCTGGCTTTTTTACATTGTTTATTTTTTCAAATATTTTTCTGTTTCATATACGTATGTATTGAAATTGCAAACTGCAGACTGATCCGTTTCATTGTTATTACAACTTGTCAGTACTGCTTATATCAACCGACTTACTATTAGCGAGGATCAAAACATGATTTATAAGTTTTTCAGTCGAGCACCCTGACAACTACACCAAAGGGCTATCTGTGGAATGTTTGAGATTATATTTATTGACATATTTATATGATGATGGAAGCAAAGACACAGAAGAATGTTCATGCATGTTTATTTGAAATGATCACTGCTGGAGCCATTTTCCTCTTTCTACCAAAAACCCTGATTACCCATCTCCTATATCTCCCAGGAACCAACGAGATTTGCTGAGGCTGCTGCTCTCGGCAAATTTCGGCACTACAAGTGGGTGACAATATTATGTTTACCAGTAGGTTCAATAATAATGTAGATGGTGGATTGAAATGTAACTCATGATTTTCAAATCCTCATGAATTTTCAGTAATACTAAGTATGACAAAAATAAATTGGAAACAAATGTCTATGGCTTGAAGATTTATTTAAAACTGAACATTAGTGGTAACAAGGATAATATTTTTGATGATGTCAATTATCCTTATATCAGTCAAAAATATTTTCTAAATTATGTGCTTCATCTTTAAACAATATTGCATGAATAATTTTCTTTTATAATTCATTAAACTAGAATTTACAAACCTTTTTTCTTAAAATTTTGCTACTTAATCAACAAATTGATTTATAAGCTTTTGTTTAATTTTTTTGTATTACTACTTAAACTTTGACACAAATATTAACCTTTTTCTGATTGAATCAGTGTAGTAATTTTAATACCTTCCCTCAGGTATCAGTTGTTACTTTGTGCAGTAAGCTCTCAAGATTGTGACTGGTTTTGCAAAGTCGAGAAAATTAAAAAAAAAATAACTTTCTTTAACTATACATATTCAATTAATAAATCATTATATAGTGAGGCTGTTAATATTACTAGGATCATTGCAATATTAATACCTTCTATTTTTTATTCCATCCAAAATGAATCAGAAGGAATTGCTATTCACATTGTTATGATGACTGAACTTATCCATTCATGACCTGAAATTTTCATCGCTCTATTGTAGATATTAATGGTGTGAGACTCTAAGACAGCAACCCCTGTCAGAGACATGTGTCATAAGCAGAGAAGCATCATTGAACTCTTCTATGGTGAAAAAATTGAATTGATCAACATTCACCAGTGCCTGTTAAACGTTTATGAAGCTACTGCGATTTCATCACAGTCAGGAGATGTGTTCGTCAATGTCAGATTGGCAATAGAGATGTTAGTGACAAGTGCACTTTGGACGCAAAAATAGACCGCCTTGTTTATTGCTGTCATTAACAATGTTGATGACAATGTATAGAAATAAATTTTAAAGCCAAAAAGTCACTCATTTTAATGGTTCCACTCCTGTCTTTGTAGCTCTTCAACTTTTAAAAAATAACTTTAAGAAATAAGTGGCATTAATTTTGGATTGGTTCTTGTATAAAAGTGTTAATGTTATGACTATGTTAGGCACATGTCATAACTCATGTTAGTTTTATTTCAATAACTTTTAGTTGGTGCTAGTGTCTTATTTAGTTTTTGAATTATTGTGTTTGAAGGAGATAAAGAAGGAAAAAAATAATCAGTTTTCACCTGCACCCTTTGTAGTTACTAGTTTAGATTTTGAGCAAATAGCGCTTGAAGAAAATAAACAATTCTCCAATACATAGCAGACCTTGTTCATCTTTTTTTATAAAACTTGACAGAACTTTGTTAAATTTATTATTATTTTTTGTTTTCTAATGGCCACAGATTTCTAGCTCCAATCCCATCCTTTTAAAACCAACCAACTGGTTGCCAAAAAGAAAGAAACAAAAAAACTCCAAATCTTTTTGACTTAGTATGTTTTGCTTCAAGAAAAGAATGGTCCAAGATGTTGATATCAAGGCAAACACAGCAACCATAATTCTAACAATCATTCATCTTGCTTCTCTTGCCAATAACAGATATTTTTCTTGTGGATACCTTTCGGCAAAAAAATCTTTAAATATTTGGGACATTATTTGGCTTTTTTCTCTTGCTTTTTTAGCTGTTTAGAATTTGTTCTTTTACGTGGTTTTATTTCTTCACTATTGACTTTTTGCATCTGTAAGTGCCTCTCCTTTCTCTTTTCTCAGTGAATCACTCACACTCTTTTATTTTTATTTTTTCATTATAGCTCTTGTCTTACATTTCTTTCCTCGTTATTATTCTGTTTTTCCTTTTTTTGCTTCTCTCTCTCTCTCTCTCTCTCTATTCACTGTTTTCCCATTTTTCTCTTTTCCATTATTGCCTCTCTCTTTTTTTCCTCTTCATATGCTTTGTCCCATTTTTTTTTATCTTTCACAACAGGTATGTTCAATTCTGTTATGTTTTTCATTTTTTTCTTATTTATATGAAGTTCTATAAATGAGCTGCTATGATAGTAAACTTTAAGGTTTCAATCCTCAAGTTTTAACCACTATCAATCCATGACATTCTTTTCTGTACTAACATCCTTGTCATAATATTTTTATATGTTGCATTATGTATGTTCATCTTCTTTTGGAAGATTCTACTTAAAGCAAGCCAATATGACAATAGAACTAGCATTTTCTTTATCAAATTAACTTTTTGATTTTTTCTTTGACAATTTAAATTTTTAACTTAATGAAACCACTCATTAAAGCATATTCTTTGGACCCACAAGTGGAATTATAATTATCAACTTAATATATTTTTCTACATTGGATAACAAGATTGCATTATTGGATTAATGTAATATCTTTTAGCTTGAATATTTACCATAACTGATATATATATACACATATGGCAGTAAAGGTGGCAAAAGCTTGGACTCTGAAATCATATCATACGAGTTCAAATCCTAGTCAAAACCATCACATTCACTTTCAGCTGCCTCTGACAGATGAGGCTCGTTAACTCTGGAGTGTAAATCATTTTGGTGTAAGGACAGCACTGATTTGAAAACCCAGGTAGATGATGCTCATCAATGAGATTAACTCATCTAGGTGAAGGATAGCACTGATTCCAAAAAGTTTGGGAATGTAATGAACATGTAAAACTGGCCTTGTGCCTAACTCAGTTTGGTGTTGACCATATATGTAATTTAGACTAAAAGTGCAATTACCATTTTCAATTTGATACTTCTTTCATGATTTAATGCCATTATTGGAGTATTTTAATTCCTTTTACCTAGAATAATTACAAAAAACGTATATTACAATCCAGAATGTTTTTCATTCTTCTAAATCGTTTCTCTTTTCTTGTAAACCAATTTAAAACATGGATGTTTTATGTCACCCTGCAAAAATAACTTTAGACATAACAATGTTTGTGAAAGGATTTAAATCCCTTCTGACCATCTATTGTACGGTCGGTATTCTTCAAAACTAGCTGTCAAAGAAGGAAAGGCATTTGTCAAGAATTATTATTCTCGTCATTAAATGACTAATGTTTGATATGCTGTTAGCAGTAGGCTCAAATATTCTTCTCTTTATTTCTAATCCTACCTTTTCTTTGTCTTTTCTTTTTTCTAAGTTAAAACATTTCCCTTTTACTCTGTCCTGCATTATTTGTTGAGTAGGTTGACATGACGTAAAACCAACCAACTGTTTGTAAAGCTCTTGAGTACCTTGGCTGCAATTCTTCAGAGGCTTATATGCTTTCAAGAGAACATCTTAAGCATACCTTTGTACTACATCTTCATACTGTAACTGATGTTACACTGCATCAATCTCTGCTCCTGAAAATTATCTACACAAGAAGCATACTTTCATCAAACTCTTTTGCTAAAAAGAATCTATTTATCTTTTTCTCTCTCGTGTATATTTTGTATATTTAGCCAGAATATCAGTATTCATATACATTTCATTAAAAAGGATTTCAATTTTCCTTTTTAATATTTTTAATTAAATTTTTTCTTGCGTCCTAGCAATAAACTTAGTCGCTGTGTTGAGTGTCTTAATATAATTTCCAAGCATTTTACCAAACGTTTTCGGTCTTCTTTGACCATCCTCAGGGATTGAAATTTTTTTTCAGTTACATTCCAGTTTTCTTTGTGTTTTGATTTGATG
>JAYKTE010242552.1:0-11937 GCA_036873565.1 Xipholeptos notoides | reverse complement strand
AACTATATACAGATGTTTCTGTATATATATATATATATATATAGATATATATATATATAAAAACATCTGGATATAATTGCTATTGCAAAGAAGAATAAAGAGTGAACTAACTTACTTAAACTTATATATATATATATATATACACACATCCCTATGAGACTAAAGGGGGAAAAAATGTGTTTATAATTAAGAAATATAAAGCCGAAATATTTTTCGCTATATATATATGTATATCCATTTGAATCTTGAAACTAAATATTAATTTCTAGAGTTGAAAACTTTGAACAAATTAAAACACGCTTTATTTTTCAAGGATTCCGAAAAAATAACGCTTTCTTTTGTTTTGCTGAATTTTTTATTTTGCCGGTTTCAGCAAAAAATAGGATACTTCTTGTTAGCTTACTTTATGCTTGAAAAAAAAAAATCTTGAGAAGCATGTTGAAAAAATACAATAAAATTTGACTTAATTATTTTCTCTTCATCAATTAATTAATTAGACGTTTGTTTTGTTTAAATATTTTCAACAAAATGTAAACAAAACTTGTTTTTACAACTTATTAGAAATATTTTACAATCCATTTTCTTTAAAACCAAAATATTAATATTGATGAAAACTGAAACTATTAGCAAGTAACAGGAAGCAATAAACCAACACCAACACTGTTTCCATTACAACTGAAATATTTGAGTCTTAAACAAATCAAATAAAAAACCTAAATGAATCTAAAAAAACAACGTAGGAAATTCGTTATTTAAGTTAGTCAATCGTAAAAAAATGCATTAACCCATTCGGCCCTTAAGGGCCGATATATCGGCTCAGGTGACAGAGCAAAAAACGAGATGGACGATATTTCGGCCCTTTACGTTTGGTGTACTCTTAATAGAACGAACGGCTCTGATTGACTAGTTAATAATTTCGCTTAGTCGGGTCCAAAGGGTTAATGTGGGTCTTAAGGGCCCTAACCGTATCGTCAAATTCGAATTCGTGGGTGGTTAAGGGTCAAAACCACTTTTTCACTTTCTACTTTAATGCTAATAATGCTCTCTCCACTCCACTCCAGTGATCATCCGTTCAATCAGAGGGTAAGAAGGAAGATCCCGGTCCACCTCGGGTGGTCGTTCCAGAAGGGCGGCATTTTTAGGTGGTAAAACTAGTAAAAATTAAAAAAATATATATATAGAAAAGAGTTAGTTTTGTTTTGAAAAATCTTTGGTTTTCTTTCACAACATTAACAACAACTGTATGTACGCGTCGTCCTGTCCCGTAAGATGAAATGTCTAGGACGAAGCAGCAATCGAAAATTAGATCCTTGATTGTAGTTCGATGAAAATAAATATTTGGAGGCCTTTTTGGAATTTTGAAGGTTAACGACCAGCGGGTGGCAGCAAATCTTACGATCGTCCCAGCCCGCACCATGCGGCAAAAACAGTTGCTGTTGCTCTACGCCATTAGTGTGCCGTTGCCGTGGCCGTGCCGGACTGCCGGACGTGGCCGAGATTTGTTGGATGATTGAGTGGGTCTCTCTCGGGATCTAGAATAAAATTTATTGTACCTAAAAAAGGCCTTGACGATTGATGGCAGACACAGTGAATCAAAGAATGTTAATAAAAGAATCTAAAAAATGCAGTAATCGGACTATTCTCCTCATCCACAATATTCCCTCTTTCAAGGCGTTTCGGCCGAATCAACCTTCGGTCTTCTTCTCCTCATGTGTCTTATTGACTCATGTTATTTTTATATCTATCTTGTTTTATCTATCTTTTCTTGAAATTTAGTGTTAGTTTTCTTTTAATTTTCTTCTTTTAACGGAAGATTTTTTATGTTTATAAGTTAATAAAAGAAATTGAATGACAAATTTTTAGAAAAACAATTTTTAACAGTGTGTGGCGTGTGCATGCGTGTTGTGACGCAACGCACGTTCACACGCTGTTAAAAAACGTGCTATCGCACCCCACCGTCAATTTCGTAAAACAACGGTGGGATACTCAAACGAACTTCGACACCGGCACGCAGCATGCTTTCTTTCGTTAACCGGATGTTGACGCCACGACGTCTCAGGGCGAAATACGAATTTTCGCGCCTTTGCCGGTAGGCCATTCCGGAAGGACGCGGACGTAGTAGTAAGCAGTCACCTGACGCTTATTTTCACGAAAAACCAGCAGCAGCCAGTGACCATCCCTAAATTATTTTTCGACTAATGAGAACACGCAGAGCGAAAAACCAGCAGCAGCCAAAGTATTTTTCGACCAATGAGAACACTCAGAGCGAAATAACCTGCAGGCTAACTACCAGCTAGGCAGTGGGTTTCCGGCGTCGGCGCGGCGGCCTGGCGCCCAGCTCCACTCGGCAGTGGGTTTTGGGCGTCGGCACTATCCACGCCGCTCGGCGCGGCGGCCCTGCGCCTAGCTCCACGACATTTTTCATCACCAGACCACCGCCAACATCGACAACTACACATCTTTATGCGAAAACAAACTGTCCTTTTCAGGGCACTTTGACCACCACAATACTCAACTTCACTTATGCGAACAACTGCCCTTTTCAGGGCACCACGACCAGCTCTACCCGTATCCCTGACTCCAGGCCTACGAAGATTCACCATCACCGGCGCTATCCAAACCTATCTCGACAAACCAGCACGAACATTTTCCCGCATCCTATCATGAGCTTGTAAATACTACACCTGTCATTTCCGTTCATTTTCCATTCAGAGAATAAATATTTTGTTTAAACTGTATATCGGTCTTAGTCATCTTTGCTTCAGTTGCTTTTGTGGGGTTAGTGGCTTATTAGCCCCGCAACAAGTAACTGACCGTACCGGCCGTCACTGACCCTTTTGCTTTTAACCCTGAAGGGCTCATATATCAGCCCTAGGGACCTAGAAAAAAGACATCACGGCTGATATTTCGGCCCTTCGTGGCTCTGGTTGGCTAATTGGTTATTTTTCTAAATACGCATCGTGTTTAGTTACCCCTCTTTTTACGTCAGAGTCCAAAGAGTTAAGCGAGAAATCCTGGTTTTGGTTTTAATTCCATTTCAATTTTGGACCGTGAAGGGGCGATATATCGACCCAGGTGACTTAGGCCGATTTCGTTTTTACATGGTCATCTTAACCCTTTGGACCTTGAAGTACCGGTATCAGTCCAGACGTCATAGTGCAAAAAATACGACACAGCCGATATTTCGGCTCTGCGTGGTCATCTTAAAGAACGGCTGTTGGCTAGTTAGTAATTTTGCTAAGTCAGGGTCCAAAGGGTTAATAGAACGGCTTTGGTTGGCTAGTTAGTAACTCTGCTGTTCCAGGGTCAAAAGGGAGGCATCATTGCTTTTATTCCTCGTTCGTTCGGCCACGTGGAGTTTGATTTGGGACCCTAATGCATGCGCGCAAGTAAATCTGTACAAGGAACAACAGTGAACAACAACACAAAACACTCCCAATACATTCGTTACATGAAATGCTTACAGACAACATGTGCGTGTAGTGGCACGCGCGTGCGTCATGGCGTGCGTGCGTCATTTCTATTCCAGTGAATTCCATGCACAACAACAACACAGCCCCCCTCCCTCCGCACTAAATTGTTGAATTTAATTTTTACTCGGAGTTGTTGCAATTTATAGTATTTGTTTGTTAGTGTTTTACGGTATATTAACCATTTTAGACCATTTAATGCCGAGAACAATCAGTTTTGGTAAACGTTATTTTTTATCCACACTTGGATTTTCTATTATTTGTAATAAATGATTATTATTGCAATTTAATGAAATATAGGGGAAAAAAAGAATATTTAATTTTTTTCCAAACAAATCAGTTGATTTTTTTGAATTTTGTAGATGAAAGAGAAAGTGAGCATTTTTGAATATTTTTTTTTATTTTTAAAGTATTATTTTTATTTTTAAAAATTTTTTTTTAATGAGGTCTTAATTTAATTTGCTTTTTTGTGGATATTTGTGAAGCAAAAGAATAAATCATTTTTGCCTGTTGAGTTGAGGGTTTTATCTCTTTATTCGCTAGGGCGCATAAGAATTTTTAAAGAAAAAACGCAAAACATGGATATAAGTTATGCCAACGTCATGACGTTTCGGGTTTGGTACGATTCGGCGCGGCCGTTTCGTTCGCAGGAGGAGGAGGATTTACAAGTTCATGATAGTTTTGTTTACATTTTTAAAATTAATTCAGTAAACTAAGATATTTTTCTTTCAATAAAAATGAATGAGATGGAAATGTTTGAATTAAAAATTAGAATTTAAATACGGCATTTTTCATAATGTTGTCATTTTTTAAACTCTAGCTAAATTGTTTAAAGTTAATAAGGACTTGTTAAATATTGTATTTTCTAAAAAATATTTGAATTATTATTCTTTTTAATATTTCATTTTAAAAAATGTGTTTATTTTTTAAATAAAATATTAAAAAATTTCAGAGAAAACGTAACAAACAATATATTTAAGTTTTCTAAGTATATATATTTTTAATTCTTTTTGATACATAAAAAATATTTATGAATTATTTACTAATGCAGAAAGTAGAAAAGAAAAAAATATGTCGTATCATATTAAAACGAATTTTATTTTTCCTTTTTAATATTTTTAATTCAATTTTTTCTAACAACAATAATGATATTCTGCCTAGTGTGTATGTGTGTGTGCTCGCAATTGTAATTAAATAAAATTGGAACCAACCACCTTGATGAGCACGAACGTGGCCCGTGTGCTGTGTGGCGTGGCGCCGTGGCACTCAGTGGTGGTGGTGGCACTCCACTGGTGGTGGATGAATATAGCTTTTATCAAAAAAAATGTGCCATTTTTTTCCTCTATAATTTGAAATTTCTGTTGTCCTTGGCGTGCATGCATCATAGCATCGTGATTGAATAAAAATAGACCTAGAAAAAGAAGGAAATATCAATGAGCCAAAAAAAAAAATAGTGTGTTTTTATTTCTGTGAAGAAGGGAAAAAGAAGGTAAAAATGGCATCTTGTCGTAGTCGTCGTGTTTCGTGTTGTGCTTACGCGACTCGACTCGACTCGACTCGACCGAGAGACTCGGCTCTACTTTCACTATCGTTTTTAGGGGGAAATGTACACGAGGAAATTATGACTTGTTCATTTCTGTTGAAAAAAAAAAACCCCCGAAACTGAACAACCAGTAACAAGAGTCAGAAGGAGAATGAAGAAGAAAGAGGGAAAAAGGGGCAAAAAGGAAGGAAAAAAGAAATGAAGAAGGAAAAATGAAGAAGATGAAGAAAAGACAAAAGAAAAAGGGGAAGAAGAAGAAAGTGATGAAAAAAAGTTATTTATTTGTATATTTATATTTATTCATTATTTCTATGAATGTAATTGAAATATCTTCTTTCTGAAGAATAGTTGTTTTTTTTACTATGATTTTTTCATTCGTTCATTCAGACAAGAAGAAGGAAATGTGGTATTTTTCTTTCTTTCTCTCTCTCTTTTTTCACTTTTCCTTTTCTTATTTTCTTTTTAATCATTTCCTCTTTTTCTATCTTTCTTCTTGTTTTCTTTCTTTCTTTTCTTACTTTCCTTCCTTTTCTTCTTCCTTCATTCTTTCCTCTTTTCTATTCTTCCTTTCTTTCTTTCTTTCCTCCTTCTTCTTTTCTTTCTTTCCTCATTTTTCTTCCTCCTTTTCTTTTTTTCTTTTCTTCGTTCCCTCTTTCTTTCTTTTCTTTTTTCCTCTTTTCTTTCTTTCCTCGTTTACTTTTCCCCTTTCTTTCTCTTTCTTCTCCCTTTCTTCCCTCTTTCTTCTCCCCATTTCTCTGTTTCGAGTCTTTCTTTTCTTCCTCCCTTTTTAACTTCTTTTCTTCCTTCTTTCTTTCCTCTCCTTTTCTTTGTATTGTATTTTTTTTTTAAATCCGTGAGAAATTGAATATTCCCTCCCTCCCTTCTTCCTTCTCTCCCCCTCTCTCTGTGTAGAGAGAACACAAACACTCTATTCTCCTCTCCCCCTCTAATCTTATTGTGTTCGCTCTCTCTCTCTCTCCCTCTCTCTCTCTCCTTTGTTGCACGCTCCTCTTTCCCTGTCTCTCCCTTTGGATTTCCCCCTCCCACCAGTTGTTAACGGAATCTAGTGTTACTGTTGTTGTTGTCGTCCTGTTGTACACAAAAACGCAGAGAGCACACATGGTTCCTTCTTGTTGATGATAAGAACATTATTAGTCCACACACACACAATAATAATAATCATAATAATAATGTTTACTCCTTGTTGGAATGAGCTTTTTATTCTGGTGGCGTTCTCTTAGACGGCGATATTTCCAAGCAGACTGAGAAAAAGGATATTCTCTATCATCTCTCTCGTTCCGGATATAAGAAAAAACCCTAATAAAAGAGATTTTGAAATTTTCTCTGGTCCCAAAATTAAAGCCTGTGTCTAAGAGACGGATACAGTGTAGACCAGTGACCACATGTAAAAGAAAGATTTTCTCTGGACCCAAAATCGAGACTGTGTGTGTGTGGTGTATACAAATTACGGATACGCGTAACCCGGATATAAGATAAAAACCTGATAAAAGAGAAATTTTCTCTGGTTCCAAAATTAGAGACTGTTTCTAATTTATACAAGTTAGAAACGGTTATAAAGAGACGACTTCTCTTCTCCGGTCCCGACAACTCTCTTATATCCGATTTTACACTGTAAAGAACATAATTAGCCAAGAAGTGCCCCTCCCCTCCTCATCCAAAAATAAGGATTTACCGTGATGATGTAGGTGAGTAAAAAGTGGCATTTAAATATTAATAATTTTTTTAAAATTCTAATGATAGAAAATAAAAATGTGTTGTGGTTGTGTGTGTGTGTGTGTTCTTCTTGTAACCTAAACACTGACACATTCTGTGCTATGGGTCTCGATTGAATTTTTATACTGTGTCTGTGTAAGTATGTGTGTTCCTTCTTCAACATGTAAATGTTGGAATGTATTCCCCCCCCCCTCTCTGTCGCTGTCTCGGTGTTGCTCCTTGCACTCCCTGTCTTCTTGTTCTTATCACTTCTTTCCCTTATTCCCCTCTCTGCCTATTTATCTCTCCCTCTCCTTTTCTCTCGTGTGTGTGAATACTGGCATCATGCAATCTTCCTTGCCTGCCTCTCTAATAAAACTACGTAATTAATTTGTAGTCTTTAAGGAAATTTAAATTTAGTAGAAGAGTTAGTTAACTTCAGATGCCGCTCGCTAGCTGATCCTTTTATTTTTAGTTATGTTTTAAATGAGATATATTATCAATTAATGTTAATGTTTAATGTTCTATTTAGCTTAGCTTGTTCATTCATTCATTCATTCATTCAAATGAAGTCTCGAGTGAAGATGGTTCGTTTATCATCAGTTCTTGTTTCCCATCATTTGTAGACGGATTTGTTAATTTTTGGATCCTGACATAAAAAGGAAGCAGTAAAGACGATGCGTGTTTAGCAAAATTATCAATAGCCAATAATCAGAACCCTTCAATTACAGGACAGCAGGGCCACGGAGACGGAGGGCCGAAATATCGGCAGTGTCGTCTTTGGGTCCTGACGTAAAAATCAGTAACTAGCGAAAAAGACGATGTGTGTTTTTAGAAAAATTATCAATTAGCTAATCAGAACCATTCAATTACAGGACCACAAGACAAGAGGGCCGAAATATCGTTTTTTTACTAGGTTGCTATATCGGCCTTTTAGGGTAAAGAAAGGGTTAAGAAAATATGGCATTTTCATTCATAATGCTTTTCGTTTTATTTTCTATTCATGAAAAAGTAAAAACAACACACACGCGCGAAATAATTCTAATTGAAAAAAAAAAAAAAAAGAAAGAATGGTTTGGTTTAGAAATAATAATTTTTTACATTTTTTTTCATAATAATGGGGGGGGGGGTAATTACTATTCACAAAAAAAAAGCCGTCGAAGGAATAAATTTTATTCTTTTCTAGATTTTTATTTAAAAAAATTAAATCTTCTAAAGAATTTAATTTTTGAAAAAAAATTAATGAATAAACAAACCCAAAGAACGCCAAGAAATTAACTTCGTTTATAAAAATGAGAGAAAAATGATTTTATTTGAAATCAAAAGAAACGACTCCAACAATTGAAAATGTGGACATCTTCATTTGCACATTTCACACTGTAGTAGTAGTAGTACTATAAACACACGCGCGCACTCACTCACACAAGAAGTGCAAGTGCTTCTTTCTGCTTTTTCCATGTGTGGAATAATCTAACCATTTCAAAATCTCTTCAAAATCGTAAATTCATAATCAACTTCAAAATGGACTTATTTTCAAGTAAAAGAATTAATCTACTTCAAAATGGACTTATTTTCAAGTAAAAGAATTAATCTACTTCAAATTGGAAAACATAAAACAACAACTTGTTTGATTATTTTGAAGTGAAGTTGATTGTTCAATGTTGTTCCATTTTGAAGCTGGTTAATTCTTTTACTTGAAAACAAATCCATTTTAAAATTAATTATTATAATTTTGAAGGTGAAATGGTATTTCTAAGGGGTGGGGCTTTATTTTTGTTGTGAGTTATTTATTTATTTAAATACTTTTGTGAGTCTGGAAAAAAATTAACGAATTAAAACTCCGAATAAAATAATGCAAATATAGCAGATCCTTTCGTATTCTACCACGGACGACGCACGCATCTCGTTCACTAGAGGCTTAGGCTCATGCATGCACGCTGCTGCAGTGAGTGCATGCACACGATGAGTGGTGTTGGTGTTGGTGTAAACAATACGTCCGTGGCTTGGGTCTGCTCAGGGTCGGCCTTAGGCAGAGGCAACAACCGTCAACCGAACCGAACCGCCTAGGGCCTCCGATCGGTGTGTGACAGTGTGGGGGTGGCCTTGTGCACAGGAATCATAAGAAAAAAAGTTATATATTTAAAGAGTGAACTCCATCTAAATGACATCTGCACAAATATGTTTGTATAAATTTTAGTTATTTGTTGATTTAGATATAAATAAAGGCAATTTTTTTACGTATTTTTATTTTTTCCGTGGGGCGACTAAATTCACTTCGCCTAGGGCGAATTAACTAAGGCCGCCCCCCCCCGCTGCACAGAAAAAACGGTCGTTAGTAACAAGTGGTCGCTGACAACGAGGATTGAAAGGGAAAAGGGTGAAAGTGAGTAGTAGTAATAATAACCCTTAGAAGATAGTCGCCGGCTTTCGGACATTTTAAAAAAGGAAGAAGAGGAGGCAAGAATTTATTTCAAGGGACGAAGAAGGAGGGTGGCTTTTATTTTCATTCATTTTTGGGTTCTCTTCTAGTTTAGCGTTGTAACTTTGTAATGCCGTTAAGTAGTTTATAATCTATTATTTCTGAACAACTTTTGTTTTTTCCAAAAAGATAAACCCCTGGATTATATCATATTAAAAGCATAATAATAATATAATACTATTTCTATAATTTTTAATAGAATGTTAACGAAGTTCCCACTTCAAAACACAAAAGATTTAAAAAAATATACACCAATTATGGAAAAATATATTTATACTTATAAAGTTGATTCTTCACTTAATAATCGGTGAAAATTTCATAGATAATTACCAGGTTTCTGGTAAATTAAAAAAAAAAGACCCCGATAAGAAAAATTCTAACACGGAATTTACGACCACACGTTGTTTCTTTTTCTTTAGAGTCCGCCAAAACAAATGGCGGCGAAACTAATTTTTAGACACTGTCTGTTTTTAAATCTACCAAAAATCGTTGAATGAGTCAATTATTGATACGAAATTTTCAACAATGTTTCAAAGAATAAATTTTTATATAAGTTTGATTATTTTTTATTTTTTTCTTTGCAACCCATTGTTTTATACCCCTAGGTCAATTTTTTTTAGTCTTAGCAATATGGAAGCAGAGACCCATATTTTGGGAAAGAGGAGATAATAATTATTGTAGGAAAAAACAAACTGGAACGCGATGAAGCTTTTGAGATATATATGAGAATGAAAATTCGAAATTTTGATTCTTAATTTTTAATTTGTTTTAGACTGGAAAATTTGTGAACATATTATCAACAATTATCTTTCAAATTATTATTTAAACATTTTGCTATTTAAAAAAGAAAATTTTAAAATTTAAATTTATACAAGATTGAAAAACAAATAAATCTTTAAGCAATGAAGGTTGGAGGTGTCGTATGCACCATTAAAAAGAGAATGTTTTTAAGATTCGAAAAAACTTGAAAAAACACGTACATCTGCTGAAGCATTTAAGAAATTTAAACTTAAATATTTTAAATTAAAATTCAAACGATTCTAAAAATTTATATGGAGGACAAAATTGGTAATTAATGTATGTTACCTCACTTGGTGGCACTTAGTTCATATTTTGGATCATAGGGGGCTAAAAGTATTCAACTCCATTTTTGACGTCTGCTTTCTTTATCCATTTACTCAATTTTACCATGATTTTAATTTTCATGAGACAATTTTTATCTTCAATAACGACATGAATGGTAAATTCAATTTCATTTTCTTTATTATTATTTCATTTCTCTTTAAAATATTTTTTAAAGAATCTTTTTTGAGATAGAAGTTTAATTGAATTAGAAAAAAACTTTAAATAAAAACATAAAGCTAAATTTGTGCGTTTTTTTTAATGTCATATTTTAATATAAACCAGACGATTATGATGTGGGGGCTGAAGAAGATGTAGCTGTGATTGAACTACAAAGAGATTTTCTCTCAACGACATTAGTTTCTGTTGATGATGGTTGATTGCCATAAGGAAGATGAAGACATCACGAAAAAGTTGCATCCCCCACCAAAGGGTTACCAAAAACGGCCCTTTTAAGGGCCAACAATTTCTAATAAAGATCTTTGTCGACATACAAATTATGCAATAAAACTATTGGGGGTGGGGATGTTATATAATCAAAGTTATTAAAAAAAAAAAAGAATGTGCTCCTCCTCCACTGGTTATCAATTAGAAACTAAGTAAAATAATAATGATAATAATGATCTTTATTTTTTACTAGCAAATTAACCCGCTGTTGCCCAGGTGCTGGATTAATAACTTTACAGTAACATACATTTTATTGCCTGGGTGTGGGATTAAACAGTTTCAAATTTGACCCTCATTGTGATCCCTTAGAAGTTATTTTTTCCAGATCAAAGTCAATTAGAAAGTTTTCCCCACGTCCTAGTAACCTATATCCAAAAATTTCAAGTGTTTAGACCCACAATCAGCGGAGTTGTATGGTAAAGACCGCTAAGGTCAAACCTTTCAACTTTGATTCCAATTTTTACCCCTTAGCAGATATTTTTCAGGATTAAAGCCAATTAAAACGTTTTTCAATGTTCAAGTAAGCTATATCTAAACTTTCAAGTGTTTAGACCCAAAATTGACGGAGTAGTTTGTTAGACACCACAAAGGTCAAATCTTTCAAATTTGACCCTAATTTTGACCTCTTAGAAAATATTTTTCCAGCTCAAAGCCAATAAAAAAAGTTTTCCTCAGGTCCAGGTAACACAGGATGGCCACGCAAACCCCAGTCTTCTGCTATTGTAACTTTTCCCACCCAAAACAAACTCCTGAACGCTTGATCCAAGATAGTGTCCAAGTGCAGACATGAGAACAAATTCTTATTGAATCATGTCAGAGTTGACGACAGTAACAACTAATCTTTTTAAAAGGGTATTAGTCGAATTATGGATGCAAACGGAATGACTAGGATTTGAACTCGCATATTTCGATCTCGAAGTCTGAATGCCTATCTTTTGTCAACTTCCCTCGTGTTTTTATTAAAAATTGTCTTGTTAGTAAATTCGTTTGTCTCTTTATTTTTCTCCCACCATAAGAAGTGTAGGTCCCAATGAAAAATCTAGAGTGGTATATTATATTTACTTGGTTGAGCACCAACCCTAGTTAGGCACAAGGCCATTTTTATGTGCTCATCCCTGGGCTTTTGTAATCAGTGTTACCTTCACCTAGATGAGTTACTCTCC
>JAYKTE010242441.1:0-11937 GCA_036873565.1 Xipholeptos notoides | reverse complement strand
AAATTTTATAGCCTGTTAAACCATTGAAAAAGGGCAGAGGATAATAATATAAGTCATATTACAAATGAGAGTGAGATAAAGTTGTAAGAATAACAACAACTATTTGCGTGAACATAGACTTTTTTTATATTAAGGTTTGAAAAGAAAACTAGTATTGTGATATCAATTGGTTAATTTTTTGGCTCGAGTGACTTATCCTATGTAATACTAGGCCAGGATAAAAACCCGTATTTTTTGTTTGCCTTTTTTTAAAAACAAACCATAATAAAACACTTGGAAAATAATATCTAATTCTTTTGCAAATGCAATGCAAACCTTTTTGATATGTCGCATAAAAGAAAGTTAGTTATGGTGTTTATTTTGTTTATTTTGTTGTTTTTTCCTGCTGCGCTTCCCTATTTTTGAGAAGGGAAAATTGAAATTTCTTTTGCCATCTCCGACCGTTTTCATCAGGATCAGAAAGAGAGGAAGAAAGCTGTTGCTTAGATGGCATATTTATTGCTGCAAACACGCAAACATCAATCGACTCATCTCTTTATCCTGTTGGCAACGTTGCTAAATGGTCGGTGCCAATTTAGAGAAAAATAAAACAGATTCTTGAAACGGTGCCAGTTGTTTCATTTTTTGCTATATATATTTTTTTGGCCTTCGCACTTCACATTATTTATCAATCATCTGTTTTCATCCCTTTTTACTTATTGTTCTCCCCTTATTTTTATCGTTTCGAACTCTCTGATCGTGTATTTTCTATTTAAATGTAATTTTTATGTATCTATTAGTTTATCCTAATTTTTTCGCTCCTAATTAAATTCTAGACACATTATCAACTCGATTGAAAAATAATTTGAACTTCTTTGAGTATTAAACCAATAGGAAATGAAATTGTTGATTAAATCTTAACTATTATAAATATGTAATCGTTAGGAAATATTAGTATTATGTTAAATATTCAAGCTTGCATATTTTTAGAAGTGTAAACATTTGAGTTTGATATGTTTTCCATATCATATGCACCTATGTAAAATGTTTTATCAACACACAACTATTGAAACTATGTAAAATGTTGATAACCGCATAACTATTGTACTCTTTTAAACTTTAAAAAAATGACTGGACCTATTATGATTGATGTAAAGGAATAAATAAATGCGTACTAAAAAATGCAAAAAACTCAGGTCATTTAAAAAATTTTACGAGTGGACTGTATGAAGTGCCCTCATCCAAGTTATATCTACTGTATTGATTCTATAAGTACTAAAAGTTCAACGGAGATTTGTTCATCTTCAAAGGTTTCGAAGTTGATTTCAATTTCTGTTTACCTGATTGGCTAAAGAATAAAAATAAATAAGCGTAAGTAGTCTAGCAAAATGTCTGAAAAGTTTATTATAAATTCCAAACGTCGAGGTTTTATCAAAAACCTTGAATTTGATTCAAGTAGATTTTAATTGATTTTGCTCGAGTGCTTGAATAAGTAAATCTCCTGATCAACATTATTCAAGCGAATTTCTAAAAGCTGCATTTTGTTTCTCGCAGATGAATACATTTCCAATTAAATTCTTCTTGCAAAGTCTATCAATAATTGTGGAATAGAGAATCAATTAAAGGGGATATTGTAAAACTAATTTAAATTTTAGTTAGTCACTTTTTAATCATTCACTACACTTTTGTTCACAAGTTAGTTTTTCTTAGCTTTGAAAAAATGACTCTAGATAAGTTACTCTCCCGACTTCCTCATATGTCCGAGATAGCTAAAAGTGATGTAATGGTTTTGACTGGGATTTGAACTCGTGTAATACGATTCCAGAGTCCAAGCTATTACCACTTTGCTCCACCCTCGCTTACCTTAGATCAATTCTATTATAACTGAACATTTTCTGCAATGTCTCATTTGAAACCAACCTTTACAATTAAAATGTACATACTTATAGATACTTTTCATTCAGAATTTTTCACGTGGTTTGCTCTATCTAAGTGTAATCAGAATCAGTATTTCTGGTGAGCGCGAATTTGCTAAATTTGGAGAATATTTTTAGAAAAAGAGCTATAAATCTATATTTCAAATGAAAACATTTAAAGAAAGTCATAAACAAGATGAAAGTGAACAAGAATTTAACGAGAAAAAAACATCCTGCCAACAAATGCGCGCTTTAAACATTGAATTGAAGACAGGTTTCAATATTTTCCCTTTGACATAAAATATGTATATTCTTATCCATTATTGTTTACCTCTTTTTAGTTCACGGTTTGTGGAATGACAGCGAGAGTCGGCGATCGCTTCCCGCCAACTTCTTCCTGGGTGCCTATGTTTTAAGGATGAAACTATTTTCAGTGGAATTTCGCATAGATATCGTATTCTCACTATCTGTGTTAGCTTCCCTCTTCAATGAAAAGCTGCCTTTCATCCTTGATGCCTGTACACAATTAATTAAAAAGATGTAAACAATATTTCATAAACAAAATTGTAAAAAAAAATTCAATGGATTTTAAATAGTAAATTTGACTTCTATAATAATCGACTTTGCAAATTCCTTGAATACCTACCTTGTTTGTTTCTCTTGTTTTGTAGCATATCAACCTTTTAGGTCAATTAATGCCAAGAACAATCATTTTTGATAAATGTTATTTTACCCACACATAGAGTTTTGAATTACACAGTATGCGCAATTTCATCCATAGCTGGAGGGAATGTCGGGGATTCATACATTTTCCAAGGGTATTAGTTCAATTAGGAACGCAAATGGAGCGACTGAGATTCGAACTCACGTCTTACGATTCCGAAGTCTGACTGGGCTGCCTACCCGCTGTGCCAAGTGGAATCGCTCTGAATAACTATCTTTGATTTAAAAAAGTTTATGTTCATCGCGTAGAAAGAACAAGGAAGTTTGGAGGAATGATTGCAACTGAAAATCACTTTTCCTTAGGTCTGCGTGAAGCATTTGCTTTCAAAGTAACTGTCCATTAAAGAACGATAAATCAGTTTGCTGCAACTAAGACCTTTATCCATTTACTATTCCTGACAGATAAATATTCCTATTTCTTTCCTGTGCCTCAAGCTTCTCATGGTTGGGGGATCAACCAACAATTTAGGTACTGGACACTAATTAAAGCCTGGATCAGGCACCCATCTCAATCGTGGTGACGTGAAATAGGATTGGTCCTTTGGAACTGTATAACTTTGATCCTGCCCAAGGCCCAGCACAACAATATGCCCATGTGCATGAATATGCATAAATGTATCTTAAAAGTAGCCAGGCAATTTTTGTATTTTTTCTCTCGTTTATTTAAAACAAACATCGTTAATAATTGAGCTTTTACAATTGGGAATATATAAGAACCACATATGATTCCGTTCCAGACATGTCAGTGATAATGTCAGTTTTTCAAAAAGTGAGCTTTTTAACAATGATATTAAAATCATCTTAATAATAAACCACACACACAAAATAACAACAATGACAACAACAAGAAAACAAGAAAACATACATCAGAGAAAACGATTTGATATCAAGAAATTAAATTCTGTTTTTTATTTTCGTAATCCTTGAGATGAGATATGATAATTTGTATATTTATTATGCTGACTATGGTCCTCATCTTTGTATTTGTTTAATGCACTACGTTTTGGTCAGTTTATTTTTTGGCCTTCTTCAGGTTTTACAGATAGCTCGTAAGATGGCCAAACGATAAACTTGTTGAAACCTAGTGAATTTTACAAATACAAAGATGAAATTTTGTTGACTACAAAAACTAATTTGGGACAAAGCTACTCGAAATCTAGCATCTGATTTGTGAATGAAGATTGAAATAACGAATTAATTAACGATTGTAATCTATGATGGATTGGGTAATCATAGCACTTCCTATCACGTGGTCAACAATTGTTTAAATCAAACGCATTTTCACCAAATTCAAAGATATTTTTAAAATAACAATTAGACAATTTAAAAATTACAGCAGTCTCTAAATTGTTATCTTTCATTTATTTAAAGCACCTTTGTCTATTATGGTAACCTAAAAGATGGTTTCATGCTTTGATATTTTTATTAGAATATATCAAAGCAGTAGATCTAAAATTCAAATTAAAAATGGTTTTATTCTTCGATATTTTATTGTAGAATATATCAAAGCAGCAGATCTAAAATTAAAATTCATTCAAAAGAATCAAACTATTTTGATAGATGTGTTAATTTTATTCTCTTCCATGCGGTCATGTTTACTTTAAATGGACCTCAAAACAGACCACATTCACAAGTGAAATATGCTTTTCTCTTCACCCACAAGAAAGGAAAATCAAAAATAGAGCTGAAAAGAGAATAAGGAACGAGAAAACGAAAATAACAATAGAATCTAGTAAAATTGATAAATGAACTCACAAAAAGAAATCTTTATTAAGTATTAGGTTTTCTATGATCAGATTGTTATAATGTTATAGCTATTTACGTCAGGAGTCAAAATTTTTTCCTGTTGACCATTGAATTATCTAGTAAGCATATTACGATCATGATGCCATCAACAGCCGGACCCATACATCATTATTAAATGGCTTCTTTTCTTATTCAGTGTGGCCCTTCATTTTCGGTTGTCCAGTTACTATTCTTTGTCTACAATCTTGCCCAGTTATGACAACCTATCCCACCTACTCTTTTCCAATTCGCCCCCAGACCAAACCAGTTGTTTTCTTATCATTGCTGTCCCGTTCTAAGGGAAGGGGAGAGAGAGAGGAAATCGAAATAACCCAAAGGAAAAGGAGGTGCTAGATACTTTAGTACAGGCGATCTTTTACGGTCTGGATGATGGATACATTTATTTCTGATGTCCAGAGAATGTCCTTTTTGTTTTCTTCAGTCTCTGACACCAAGCAATACTTTTCTATCCCAACCCTTACCTATGTAATTCCTCTCAGCTTTTATTTTAGATTTATTAACACATCTAGACACTCAGTACTCCCCAAAATCTCATGGACTGGAAAATACTTCAGCAAATATCTACTGCAAATATATACAAAAACTTGGTGCACAGTGAATACTAATTACATAAAAATTAATCTCTCTACCAGCAACGAAGATTTAACGATAAATCATGATAAATGTTTTTTTTATCAATTTAATGTGTTATATCTAAAGACTTTTTTTAAAATTTAAGTAGTTAAGAATAGCGAAAAGTTTAATTCCTTACAACTTAAAACCTTGACCGCGATCTCAGATAGGAAGTCTTGTAACCGTATCATCAGTAATCACTGCCTTTCATAGTTGTTGCCTGTCATACCACATTTTTGACCAAGTAACCCTTCGGGCGGCCTGGGTAGGAATTGAAATCGCTATATTTTGACAATATTCACCTGGAACCATAGAAACTAATGGTTGGATTTCCAATTATTTTTCTCCTTATTCAGTTCCGTACTGAATTTGTTATCGTATTTTTATTGGGAATGCTTTTGTGAGATGTGGCTTCATAATCTGAGTAATAATTTTATTGTGGACTTTTCTTCACGTCTTGATAGTTTTTGGTGTTTTTTCACCAACGTGAGGACAAAGGTCCGCAATAGAGTTAATACTAAGATTAGGAATTCTTATCTTAAGAAGGATTCCCAATAAAAATACAACACCGAGACAGATATTCAAGAATGCTGACATAGTTTCTTGGTTCTAACACCTGTGGGTTTTTTTAAATCAGGATCATTTTACTGTACATACATTCTACTATGTTTGATTTTTTAATATATCGTAACTCTTCTTATTCAGATTTAATTACAACTAGGAACGATTTGACCAAAATACTTCTTTTCTGATTCAGTATAAATCATATTTTACAAAGAAGATATTGACAGGTAAGTGATCAATGTGGTTTTGGTGGGGAAATCAGGAAATTAGATGAAAAGGGTTAAAGTTTTCAAAGAACTAAAGAATTCGTCACTTGAGGAGTAAGAGAGAGAAAGAGAGAGAGAGAGAGAGAGAGAGAGAGAGAGAGAGAGAGAGAGAGAGAGAGAGAGAGAGAGAGAGAGAGAGAGAGAGGGAGATAAAGAAAAAGAGAGATAAAAGAAACGGCAATGATAAAAAACATGATAAAAAACGAAATTCATAAAAAAAAAATCAGCAGAGAAATCCAGTGAACATTAAGTCAGTGCCCATTTTATAAATACTTTTTCTGATTTTTAGAATTCTTTTTACATGGGAATATACAAATTACTAATCTCATCTCAAGAATACTAAATTTAAGAAATATAAAGAGGAGGGTTATAGTCTGCACAATTAGCATACAAATTATCAAGCCTCATCTCAAGAATTCCGAAAAATAATTTTTAATAAAAAAATAAATTTGACAAATATAAAGATGAAGACCATAGTCTGCACAATTAGTATACAAATTATCAAGCTTCAACTCAAGGATTCCGAAAATAATTTCTGATCAAAGAGTAAATTCAACAAATATAAAGATGAGGACTATAGTCTGCATAATAAATATACAAATTATCAAGCCTTATCTCAAGGATCCCAAAATTTCTAATCTAATGTAAATTTAACAAATATAAAGATGAGGATGATAGTCTGCGTGATAAATTTACAAATTATCAAGCCTCGTCTCAAGGATCCCGAAAAACAATTGCTCGTTGAAATATTATTTTCTTTCTCTCTCTGTCCTTCTCTTTATCTTCCTCCTTTTTCTCTCTCTCTCTTTCTCTCTCTCTATCCGTCTCCTAATGAAACATGACTTGCTGGAACGAACAATTGCATACCGTGGCTGCTGACCAAAATGTCAGTCACGCTACATTAACCAAATATGCCTTTGAAGTTGCTCTCCACAAGTCCAAACGTCTCCATCAGCCATTCATGAGCTTTGTTCGTTTCTCGTTTTGTTTTATCCTTTTAGGTCATTTAATGCCAAGAACAATTATTTTTGGTAAACATTATTTTTTGTACACACTTCGTTCTTTTGGAAGAACATAATATGCACTATTTAACTCATAACTGGAGGGAACATTTTTTGGAATCTTTTGAGCTGAGGCTTCGAAATATTTTTGTTTGTGTTTTACAGCATATCAACCTTTTTGGGTCATTTAATGCCAAGAACAATTATTTTTGGTAAACATTATTTTTTGTACACACTTCGTTCTTTTGAAAGAACGTAATATGCACTATTTAATCCATAACTGGAAGGAATATTTTTGAAATCTTTTGAGCCGAGGTTTCGAAATTTGCTTGCTTGTGTTTTGCGGCATATCAACATTTTTAGGTCATTTAATATCGATAACAATCATTTTTTTTAATAGAATTTTATTAAACACAAACATTTCTAATAATTTTTTTTATTTTTTTGTGTTTTCTGGCATATCAACCTTTTAGGTCATTTAATGCAGAAAAGAATCATTTTTTTGGTAAACATTTTTTGTTTACCCTTAGTTTTATGAGAAAAATATGTAACATAGAATATCACATGTTATTGAGGTCTTCACAAAGTTTCGGCCGATTAGCCCTCCGGCCGGGAACTTAGGAACCTTCTTGTCGCAACCAGGAATTACAGAATTTCGAAAATAACCCTTTATTCAAACTACGGCGGTAGCCTGCTCTCGTTCTGTTAAACATGACCGGGTAGAGTGTTGAAATCTCGGAATCTTGGTGACTACTACTGCCTTAGGGTGGGATCGAACCTTTTGCCTTCAGCTTATACTCACTTTCGAAATGTTGATAATCAACGCCTTTAACCATTACGCCACGGGTGAGGACAGCAGTAAAAAAAATAGATGTACAAATTATCAAGCTTCATCCCAAGTATTGTGAAGGTAACAATGATAAGGATGAGTAACAGCTCCAAAAATAGTTGTACAAATTATCAAGCCTCATCCCAAGGATTGTGAAGGTAAAAATGATAAGGATGAGGACAATAGTCCAAAAAATACCTGTACAAATTATCAAGCTCACTTTTCCCAAGGATTCCAAAAAAAAACATAGAATATCACATATTACTGATCTTCAGAAGTTGGTGTCACTTAAATTTTACGTAGGTTTTCCTAGCTTTTAATAACTTGGTCATTTAATGCCGGAAACCTTTTCTCTTCTGTTAACATGTTTGTTCCTGCTATTACTATATGGACTCGCCCAACGGGCATGCAAGCGGAACCTGCTGGCACACTCGTTAGGAAGGCATTGACAAGCCACTTGCATGTTCGGGCAGGACGCCCTGTTAATGACGATACTAACTCTTTCTCTGTACTACTAACAATACCTGTATAACTCTCTTAATCAATCAACCTGCCTTGTTCCTTCTTATACCACCACTCGACACCACAACAATGTTACAGTAACATATCTTCTTTTTATAAAATTTCATGTCATGTCACTTAAATTTCACGTAGGTTTTCCAAGCTTTTAATAACTTGGTCATTTAATGCCGGAAACACTTTTTTCTTCCATGAACATGTTACAATATCCCTGTAACTCAGTAAACTTTAGTAACATGAGAACACAATGTTATAATCATTGTAACTCTCTAGTAATTACAAGTATCGTAATTACTCCCCTTGACCGGAAATATCCATTCCGCCATATTGTTCCTCCTTATAGTAATAGCACAAAAATACGTGTATAATTTCAAGTTAATAAAACCTTTCCTAAAGGCTCTTCCGTTCTCTATTCGTTTATCCTAGACTTTCATTACACACAATAACTAGTACAAATTATCAAGCCTACTTTTATTTTATCCTTCAATGTCGTGTCAATTAAATTTCACGTAGGTTTTCCAAACTTTTAATAACTTGGTCATATAATGCCAGAAACGCCTTTTTCTTCCATGAACATGTTACAAGGTCCCTGTAACTCAGCAAATTTTAGTAACATGAGAACACAATAACTTGTGGAAAAGGTGGAAATTATTTATTGAAAGTTGGAAAAGATAATAATTTTTAGCATTAGGAAAAAGCATTGTATGCAGGTTGCTGTTGTTCCCGAACTGAGTATATGTAATATAGTCGGACGCGTTGACCGGTCGTACGTGTACACGCGAGCCCGCGCGCGAGCAGAAAACACGTTGCGCTATGTGTCAACAAGAGGCAACTGTATATATAAGGAGTGAGCAGTGAAGGGGAGGAGAGACTTTTTCACGTGCCGAGCTGCCTAGCAGACGAATCTGCTTCCCCGACATTGACAACCCTCCGTCACCACCTTCCCAATAAGAGAGAAGAGGAGAGCGAACGAAAAATTACTACTATTTAACAGCTGGTAGACGGAACGGCGCTGGTAATAAATGATTTGTTTCTCGGAAAACTCTGTGTTCGTGTCTCGAATTAATCTGTGAGAAATAACATAACATATAATTTGTAGTGTTAGTGCCATTTCCTACTTTAGTTCACTTCAAAACTTGCCCGGGGAAGTCGATTTGGGCCAATCGGTAAGTAGTCGGACCTCGGAATCGTAGTACTTGAGTTCGAATCCCAGTTGTTCCGTTTGCGTTCATATTCGTACTAATATTGTCGTGAAAGGTATGAATCCCCACATTCCCTCCAGCTATGGGTCAAATAGTGTAATTTGTGTCATTTAAAAAACTGTGTGTACCAAAACTAACGTTTTACCAAAAATGACTATTTTCGGCATTAAATGACCTAAAATGGTTGATATGCCGTAAAACACAAACAAACGAAACTTGCCTGCTCAATTATGTGCTGAAGCTTGTTTTTATTTCACGGCATATCAACCATTTTAAGGCCATTTATTGGCGAGTATTGGTAAATGTTAGTTTTTGTCAACACTTTGGTTTATTGGGATGAAACAATATGCGTTATTTAACCCATAGCTGAAGGGTATGTGGGGATTCATACCTGTCTCAAGGTTATTAGTCTGAATATGAACGCAAATGGAACAACTGGGATTCGAATTCACATACTATGATTCTGAAGTCTGACTGCCTATCCACTTGGCCAAATCGACTTATGTTCACTTTTTTATTACTTTTGTCCCAAATCACTGTCTGCTAGTATGAGTTCTCATATGACGTTTCAAATGGGTTTTCCATTGAAATGCTAATCCACATACATCACAATTAAAATGTTTCTCCACATTATGATTTTGCATATGATTAATTAAAGTTGAATTCCTTGTGAATGCTGATCCACACACATGACAAGTAAAGGGTTTTTCCCCCGTGTGAGTTCGCATGTGGATTGTTAAATTTGTATTCTGCGAAAATGCCGATCCACATACTTGACAACTAAAGGGTTTTTCCCCTGTGTGAGTTCGCATGTGACTTTTTAAAGTGGAATCCTGCGAGAAAGCTGATCCACATATTTGACAAGTAAAAGGTTTTTCACCAGTATGAGTTCGAAAATGTTTTTTCAGGCTTGATTTTTGTGAAAAAGCTAATCCACATGATTCACAAGAAAAAGGTTTTTCCACATGGATTCGTATATGACTCTTTAAATTTGAATTTGTTAAAAATGCAGATCCACATATCTGACAAGTAAAGGTTTTTTTCCCGATATGAGTTTGCATGTGGATTGTTAAATTTGTTTTCTGTGAAAATGCTGATCCACATACTTGACAACTGAAAGGTTTTTCCCCAGTATGCGTTCGCATGTGATCCTTTAAATTTGATTTCTTTGAAAATGCTGATCCACATACTTGACAAGAAAAGGGTTTTTCCCCTGTGTGAGTTCGCATGTGAATTTTTAAATTTGAACTTTGTAAGAAAGTTGATCCACATATTTGACAATCAAAAGTTTTTTTCCCAGTATGAGCTCGAAAATGTTTAGTAAGGGCTGATTCTTTTGAACAAACTAACCCACATAAATCACAAACAAGAAACTTTTCTACCGCATGAGTTCGCATATGACTTTTCAAATTTGAATTTGTTAAGAATGCTGATCCACATACTTGACAACTGAAGGGTCTTTCCCCAGTATGTGTTCGTATGTGAATTTCTAAATTAGAATTCTTTGAAAATGCTGATCCACATACTTGACAAGTAAAAGGTTTTTCCCCAGTATGAGTTCGCATGTGCACTTTTAAATTTGAATTCTCGGAGAATGCCGATCCACATATTTGACAAGTAAAACGTTTTTTACCCGTATGAGTTAGAAAATGTTTATTGAGAGCTGATTTTTGTGAAAAAGCTGAGCCACAAGAATCACAAACAAAAGGTTTTTCCATTTCTGCATTTTTCTTCATCTTTTCCATCTTATTGATGAGATATCAAATTAGCTGTCTAACATTTACCCTTATTTTAATGAGTCCAAGCAAGAGATCTTTTTAGGATTCTAGCCATTGTCCCTTTCAGTGCAATTGTTTGTATCTCCGTTGCACTTGGTTCACCGGTTATACTTGCTAAGTATTTTTTTAAATTCTTTTTCATGAGCCCAGTTGCTCCGATTATGATAGGTATAATTGAAACCTCTTTTAGTTCCTAATTTGAATTTGTTGAACCACACACATGACAAGCAAAGGGTTTTTCCCCAGTATCAGTTTGTATATATTTATACTGCATCGATTTTAGTGCAAAGGCTGAATTACAATTAAAAATTTATTTTTCAATGTGTTTAATTTGAATTTTTAAAGTTGAATTAAACGAAATTGCTTTTGATAAGTGAAATTTTTCCCGTGTTCGTATATTTTGTATTCAAAATGACTTTTCTAAAAATATTAATTCACACACTTGAGAAGAACATCTTTCTTTCTCCTATATTCGTCTATATCTCTTATTTTCAGAATTCTGATCAGTACACCTGACAAGAAAATTGTTTTCTTTCCCAGTGTAAATAAACAATTTTGTTAATTTTTTTTTCATCAACTCAAATGGCAAAATTACAGCATTTTTTTTATTTTATTTTATGGAATTCTATTTTCATTGAAATTTGTTGTGAGTTTTATCAAATTGTTTTTTGATGAACATTTTAGCTGAAGTTTTTGGAATAATATCTTTTTGGTGGATTAACATACCTCTGATATCTCCAAG
>JAYKTE010242330.1:0-11938 GCA_036873565.1 Xipholeptos notoides | reverse complement strand
CCTACATAATACCTTCATATTTTTATCTATGTATTTTTATATATTAATTCATATATATTGCACACACTTATACACAAAGATATTTATATATATATATTTCTGGTGACAATATCGTGTACACCAGATTTAAAACTTCTATAAATTTTGTTTATCGCAGATGATTTTTTTGAAAACTCACCACGGGGAAGTCGATTTGGGCCAGTGGATAGGCAGTCGTATTAAACGGAATCCCGATCGTTCCCTTTGCGTTCATATTTCAACTAATACCACTTGGAAACGTATGAATATCCACATTCCCTACAGCTATGAGTTAAATAGTACATATTGTGTTATTCAAAAAACTAAGTATGGACAAAAAAATAACGTTTACCAAAAATAGTTATTCTCGGCATTAAATGACCTAAGGAATGGTTGATTTGCCGTAAAACACAAACAAACAATTCGAAGAGATTAGACGCATTTGTAACCTAGTTTTGCAATTTGACGAAATTCCTATATATTCTTATGAATCACCCAATGCGCTCATAGTATGGCAGAAGATTGTTTGTTTGTTTGTTTGTTTGTTTATGTTTTACGGCATTTCAACTTTTTAAGTCATTTAATGTCGAGAAAAAAATCATTTTTGGTAAACGTTATTTTATGTCGAAACTTATTTTTTGATAACATTTTTGCTCTATTTAAACCATAGCTAGAGGGAATTTGGGGATATATACTATTAGTATTAGTCGAAATAGGAACACAAAAGGAACGACTTCGATTCGAACTCGCGTACTACGATTCCAAAGTCCGACTGCCTATCCACTGGCCCAAGTCGGCTTCCCCGATACGCCAGAAGAGTTTGCTGACAAATGTATTTGATTAACTACGTTATATGTACCTTTAGATTCACTAAGCCCTTTAGAAAGTAATGTTTGTTTGTGTTTTACAGCATATCAACCTTGTTTATGTCATTTAATGCCGAGAACAATTATCTTTTGTAAACGTTCTTTTTTGTTCACACTTAGTTTTTTGAATAACACAATATGCACTATGTAACCCATAACTGGATGGAATGTGGGTGGTTCATACCTTTCCCAATAGTAATAGTTCAAATATGAATGGAAACGGAACGACTGGGATTCCAACATGCGTACTTCGATTCCCAAGTCCGACTGCTGATCGATTGGGCTAAATGGAATGTTAAGTAAAAGCTTGTTGTGAGGTCATGCGAACCTAATAGCCTGGATATATATTTGGGCGAAGTTTTGCTTATAGCGACGTTTAGCAGCTTATAAGCGAGGATGTTCCTGTGAGGTGGTGAACCATCTTGTATAAACCAGATCTCGAGAGCGATTCTTCCTCTTATAAAAACATGATGAAGTCTTAAATACAGTGCGTTAGATTTGAGTTTCAAATCTGTTGTATTTAAGTGGTGGGGCCAATACAGGACACGTAACCACAGGAAATGGACGAAACAGCGGTATTAACGAACGAAGCACAAACATATTTGTCATTGTTAAACACACACAAATACACACACACACACACGCACACACACACACACATATATATATATATATATATATGAGACGGATAGATAAAGAGAGAGAGAGATGCCTCGTGGTACTACAGAAAACCAAGAAAAAAATCTGAATTCTATCCAGAAGATTTCGAGTGACGAGCTAGAAACAGTGGTAAAAATTTGGTCTCTAGAATTGTATTACACAAGTCCAAATCCCAGTCTAAACCATTGTATTAACTTTCTGCTGTCTCGGGAAGATGGGGCTCGTTAACTCGGGAGAATAACTCATCTAGGTAAAGGACAACACTGATTACAAAAGCCCAGGGATAAAATGAGCACATACGAATGGCCTTGTACCTAACTTGGATTCGTACTTGACTAAGTAGATATATCTATTCACAAGATTTATATCCATTGTAACATTTAAACTAATTGCCTAGGGGAATGATGACCAATTTTCTTTTTTTGTATCTGATAAATACAACTCCTTGGACTTCAGTAATATAGACTTATATATTTATTAACGCTTTGGACCCTGACAGGCCGATATATCGGCCTTGTGAACAACCCCGTCGATACTTCGCCCCGGCGTTGTCCTTTAAAGAATGACTTTTATTGGCTAGTTGGTAATTTTGCTAAGTCAGGGTCCAAAGTGTTAATTTCTATAAACAGCATTTTTATACCACTTCGTATATTATTAGAACGACTAAAATATTTTTGGCAATTAGAATAAATAAATATTTATGCATAGCTTTATGTAGTTATGAGTTTGTATACATTAAACTCATGCGTATGTAAACGTTGTTTTGTACGTCTAAAGCCAGAAGATACTAAAATGGTGATTAGGAAAGGAATCTAAATTATGTCCCTGGAGAACGATAATGCCCAAGAAAGTACTTGAATACAAGAGTTTTGACCAATTATTCACTCTGATTAAAATCTGTCTGCTGAAGTATTTTTTTCCTGGTCTGATGAAGATACTTTCTTTTTACGTATATATCGCACAGTTATCATCTCCATACTGGTATCTAATCATAGACACATCATATTAGTGATGTTACCCACTCTGGACTTACTCTTAATACTTACTTGCAAAACTCGTAAACCCACACAGAATCGTATATTATATGTACGAAATAAGTGGCTGACCACAGATCAAGGTAGAAGATGAATCTATTTTTATTTTTATATTTAATTTTTATTTTTAGAAATGACTCAAAAATAATAATTCATATTATATAAAAATATTATGTAAAAAAAAAAGTGCCTTGTTTGGAAGTTGATAAAATAAAACATCTTTAAATAGGATATTTACTTTTTTTAGAATTAGATATGAAATTTGAATAAATCCCGAGACAAGTGTAACATTAATTTTGATGCAATGATTTTATTTTTAATACCAAGAAATATATTGCGTTATTATAAGGGTAATACAAAGATATAAATTGTAAACTTATGGTATAAATTGTAAACTGGTAATATTAATTCTCTTTACAAAATGGTAGAAGTTGCTTTTCATCTCCATCTGTGTTTTCAAATCATATGAATTGAAATCTACTTCAACCTTTTATCTTTAGAATCCCGAATGGCTGATATATCGGCCCTGGTAACTTCGGGCAATAAAATGACACAGCCGTTATTTCGGCTCTTCATAGTTCTCTAATAGAGCAGCTCTGATTGGCTAGTTGGTAATTTTGCTAAATCATTGTCCAAAGGGTGAATCAAACGTTTCTTAGTACTGCTATTGCTCTTGTACGGTTCTTGTTGTGTAGACCACAATTAGAAAATACATGTTTTAAACACACATATATTTTCAAATTGTGTTCTGCAGATCACAGGGAGTCCGAAATAATTAGATGGGGGTAAGTCCATCGTGTGAAGTTCAAATTATAAAAGTCTGTATATTTTTACTCAATAATGTTCCTAAATGACGAAATATTTCATTATTGCTCGTTACATGTCACCCTTTTTTATACAACAAAAAAAAAGTTTTACACATGCAACAGCTCGAAGTTAAAATCTAGTTTTATGTTGGGTCCTCAGAGTAAAAACCTAATAAATAAAGTAGTTCGCAAGTCGCAAAGTTTGAAACCCCCTGGTTTAAAAGGGCCATATAGTGCAAAATACAACACAGCAGATATTTCGGCCCTCTAATAGAACGGCTCTGGTTAGTTGGTTAGTAATTTTGCTTGGGCAGGGTCCATAGGGTTAATAGAGCTACTTTACTGTTGGCTAGTTAGTAATTTTGCTAAGCTAGGGTCCAAAGGATTAAAGTATAGTTAAATGTAAGAAAATGGTCTTATTTATTGTCATATGTTATAGGTTTTTAACTCTTTGGACCCAGACTTGGAAACATTACTAACTAGCCAACCAGAGCCATTCTATAAGAGAAATATGGAGGGCCGATATATCGGCAGTATCTTATTTGGCACCATGTCGCCTGGGCCGATATATAGACCCTTCACGGTTCAAAGGATTAAAAATATGGGTTTTAATTCTCTGACACATCTCTACGAGGCCTGCAAAATCATTAGAAACAGGTTTTAAGGATCCCAGGGAGAATCACATACCGAATAACTTGTGCTAAACCATCAAGCGTCAATGCTTCGAGGAGTATTGAGTATGTTGGACTAATGCCAAAATAATTTTTCATCTTAATAGATAACACAATAGGAGGTTAGTCGCATCGTTGGTAATGCCGTGTGTTCTCAGTCTGCAATGCTTGCAGCAATTCTGATGGACTGGATCCTAACGTATCACCTCGAGAAATTTATGAACATCAAAGAAGTGGTTGAGGTCACCAAAAAGTTCTGTACTTCATTATTATCTATATTTTCCATTCGTATATTTCTTTTATAAGACTGTGACGACAGGGTCTTATCAATTATTTTTCTTTTCTTTTGTATTTCTGTTTAGTTTATTTTTGTTATATTTACTTTGTGTAATCTTTTTTTTTTGTTCAGTTCATTTTTGGTTTTCTATATCCGCAAACCAGCCTCTCTCTATTAGATACCTACTGTAGTGATCTCTTTTTATTTACACATTCATATTATTTTTTTTTTTACCACCCATCTTTTGGTCCAAATAGCACCCGGGAATTAATGAGAAATATGCTCTAACATTTATTTCCTTTGAAATATATTTTTCTTGCTTGTCGTTTTTTTTTCTTATTTATACATTCTTTCATTTTCTACTTTCTTTTTTTTAATATAGTGATTGTTATTGCACTACAGTGGCCATACTTAGCTATTTAATATATATGTATATACATGCAGACACATAAAATCTATCGCACCCACACACACACACTCTCCCCACACATATATGCATGAGAGACATAAGATCAATGGCCTTTGGTGACTACCAATTTTACGCCGATATGACTATCAAAATAACTAAATTTGAAGTTGGATTTTTAGTCTGAATTGAATATTCAAATAAAATATAGCCACATTGGGACAATAAAATCTTGTCTTGGTTAATTTAGAATTATTCATTCTGTAGTCAAAACTGTAATAAAAGTCTGATATATCAATTTCAAGAAATGCCAGCAATATATATTAATTATCTGGTGGTGAAAGTGGTAGAATATATGTGTTTATGTATATTTTGACTACGATCAAGGGTTTCCGCACCGGCGTGCTTCGTCAGGCAGAAAATGCTAAATTGGCTGCCTGAAGAAACACAAAGGAATAAATAAATGAATGAAGCGAAACTTATGTCCAAATATTAATTAAAAAATCAACAAAATTGTTTCTACTCGTCGTATTCCCCCCCTCTCTCTCTATATATATATATATATATAAGCAACGTTGAACCTGGTCAGTACTTAGATGGTTGACCATTTATGAATACCAGGTACCGTATCTTGTGATGGGATGTGGAAATACCCAAGTTATTATTTGGAGGCGCGATTAAACCACTGGGCAGATGCACCCTTAGTCTTTGGTAAGACAGGCTTCTAGGAGAAGAAAACTCTAAAGTAAAACCTGAGGTCAGTTGTTTATGTATTCCGTGGCATACCTTGCACCGACTGTGTGTTATGGGCAGTTCAAAGAAGTGGGAAGGGTACAACGCAAGCCTTCACCACTATAAACAAATCTGTGTAGCCTGTCTGACAATCATACATGGTTTGATGACACCCATACGTCAAAATCGACGCAAGGGGGGATATCCATATATATATATATATGTATATATATATTGATAATCGAAAAAAATCAGATCAGAGAAGGAACATCACTCTTATGATAAAATGTAAATCTGAAAAAAAAATTCATAATTAACACATAACTATGTCTTTGGCCAGTTGCTAGAGCGATTGTTTCGTACGACGCGGTCTGCAGGTTCGTATCTCACTTGGGGTTTGGAATGGTAACAACATAGATAAAATCTGAAAGATCGAAACCGTGGCCGGGCACTATGGTATAAGTTATGCAAGATTTTGCGTTTAAACATAACTTTATAATTTGATCGATGTATATATATATATATAATTTGGCCATAACTAAAATTTTCTGAGTTGTACAGTTAACGCCAGTATGCACTTAAGTTATAAAAATAATATAGAAATGCGGAGCGTGAGTACTTGAAAAGTGATTAAATAAATTTGTTTGTGTTTTACAGCATAGCAACTATGTTTTGCTCATAAAATGTCGAGAACAATAATTTTGTGTAAACTTTATTTGTTTGTCCACACTTAGTTTTTTGTATAACAAAATATGCACTATTTAACCCATAGCTGGAAGGATTGTGGAGATTCGTACCTTTCACAAGGGTATTAGTACTAATATGAACGCAAAAGGAACGACTGGGATTCAATTTCGAATACTACGATTTCGAAGTCCGACTGACTATCGACTCAGCCCAAAATAAATTTGGAAATGGCTGTATTACTTCTTCCAGCTTAGAGAAAAGAATACATAATTGATCAATGGTGCTAAAAATGTGATTAAACAAATGATAAAATCATTGGCATTCAATGTACTTTTAGAGAAACATTATCCTTTGATACAATCGCTACTCGACTCAACCTAGAGTTGCCAATCTTATTGATATCATCCACAAAAAGGTGATTCGAGTTTTTTTTATTCCCGAAATGGGGGGGGGGGTGCTCGGCTTGTTGCCAGTGTTATCTAAATAAGGAGTTTCTTTGAAGCCATTCTGTCTGGAAGCAAACGTGTTTGGTTAAAGTTCTTCAAATGTTCATGGTTCGTTTTCTTTCTTTTTGAATTGAAAGAAAAGCAAACGATTATCTCAAAGAAAGACGTAATGCTTTTTGGCAAAAAATCTGCGTTTTTACAACAAATGGAGTTTCACATCTAACTTGTAATATTTTATCGTGATTTAAATTACTTTAGTTGTTTTATTACTAAGAAAATATACGGTCAATTCACTTTGGAGGCACCCGTTATATCACCAAAGTTAAGCAACGTTGAGCTTGATCAGAACTTAGATGGACGAACAATAAGGACTACCAGGTACAGTATATTGCGAAACATATTATTATTCAGACATATAGCTGGAGGGAATTCCAGGATTCATACCTTTTCAAAAAGTATTAGGCAAAATATGAACGCAAAAGTAACGACTAGGATTCAAACTCCCGTACTACGATTCCGAAGTTTGACTGCCTATCCAGTGAGCCAAATAAACTTTTGTTCAGAAACTTTTTTTACAAGAAGTCTTTAAAAATGTTTAACAAGTGTTTTTGGCGAATGTTAAATCAATTTCTAATTTTTTTTCCAGTGGATTTTAAAATCATCGTTCAAGCAAATGCAATTAATATTATTATTATTTAGAAAAATGTTTTCTTAAAATGAAATTTATTTAGAATGCATTGCCAATTTTCATTTTTGAACTAACTTGATAAATATGTAAATTGGATGTTATTTTGAATCCTAAATTACCTAACATTGTTTTCTACAATCTTTAATGTTCAGAAAGATTGGAAAATAAATGTAATTTAAAAACTTAAAAGCTTCGAATGTTTATGCATGGTCAATATAATGCAATGCAAAACTGTTAGTTAAATATATCATCTGTCTCGATGGCGAGTTTCTGGTACGTTTAGTTTAATTTAAGCTTCTTGATTCCTTGGGGAATATCGTGCTTTTCTAACGGACTCTGTTCTAGCTGGTTCTCTTTAGCTCGACCTATGTCATTCCAGCAGTCTTGGTCTCCGCCTCAGTGCTTCTTTTATACGGGTGACAAACGTTAAACTTGCTTTGCTGGTTCAATTTAAAGACCTGATTGGTGATGTTGGATGAAGGCTTCTGCAAGGTATGGCCAATCTATTTCCATTTTCCTTTCTTGATATTGGTCTCCGTTGGGGTTTGGTTGGTTCTGTCCTGCACTCGTTCATTTGGGACAGTCAATTAATAATATTTATTGAACTTTGTACATTTGCATTATAACAGTTTAAATCTAAAGAACACACGGGCGCATTTTTTCTTACTTTCATATGCATAGACACATGAACACACGCTCATATATATATAATGGTTCTAGAGAAGAATCCAACACTATAAACACATATTTGTGTGGTACAAGGTTTGATGACACTCAGACGTTGAAATCGACGGGATATATATATATATATATATATATATATATATACACAGACACACACACACATATATATATATACTTAGTGGAACGCCAAACCAAGTTAGGCACAAAGCCAGTTTAATATGTTCATCACATTCCAGGGTTTTTGTAATCAGTGTTGCCAGATTTAAAGTTAGAACTCACGTCTGTGTAGGATTCAATCTTTAAAAAAATAATTTTAGAAATATGTGGCATTACATTTAGAACAATCCTCGTAATACTGACTTTTTCATCTATATCAGAAAACAGAGAAGCAAAACATTACTATAACAATACCTTGAAAGCAATACACTAAGATTGTTTAATAGCTACTTTTTATGATGAATAAGTAGAATATACGGTCCCGGTAACTCTGAAGCTTTAAAAAAAAAATTAAATCGTCAAAAAAAGAGTAATTTTTGATAATGAAAAGAAAAAGGAGGTAAGTGTAGTGTAGATCTGAACAGACCTACTTCAATGTTCAAATTTCTCTTGCCCTAGCCTGAGGCAAACTACGACTTCCCAACGATTCAAGACCCGGTGGGTTTTTAGGTGGTCTTCTTAAGTACAATGAAGGTTTTTAAAACGTATCTGCAGGGATATTTCTGCTTTGTCAAGGACGGAATACAGCTTGTCTTTACAAGTCACTTCCAATTAAATGGTTCGAATTTAGAAATGCTTCGTGGGTTGAATAATTAGTCGAACAGAATCGTACCGGGAGGAATGCTACTAAATAAATGGTGTGAATACATACGCATGGTTGTTTTGCACCGTTAGACTTACATAGATATTTAATATACCATACATGAGTATATGTGCAAGGATTTATCTGAACATTATTATTTTTGTGTCCGTCTATTTAATATCCTTTTTATTATTATCTCTTTGTATACTCAAACATCCAAACACATACATATATATACACGCAAACATATATATATATATATATATATATATTATATACGCACACACATATATATATATTTATATATGTATTATACCAACTGGTAATTTCTTTAAAAATTGATCACTTTGTATTCCACGCCATGATGGATGTTACCACCGTCTCCTCTCTTCTTTCCATCTCTCTTTCTCTATTTATTACTGCTGCCTTTCTTTATTCTTTTTATTTCTTCGTGAAAATAACAATTTATAACCATTTAACCCTTTGGACCCTGACTTAGCAAAATTACCAACTAGTCAACCAGAGCCGTTATATTAGAGGACCATCGAGGGCCGAAATATCGACGGTGTCATTTTTTGCCCTAGGTGACCAGGGCCGATATATTGACCCCTCAGATCCCAAGAGTTAATAAAGAAAATAATTTTTTGTTTTTATTTTCTGTATACATTTTTTTTTTCTTTTTTTTTTTGTTGACTCCAATGAACAGAAGTTGCAATATGTAATCTGCGTAGGGTAAAGACTCTATAAATAATTTTTTTGGGGAAAAAAATGTACTCTTTCATTAGTAAACATAACAAAACCAGTGTATATTCCCCTTAAAAATAGCTGGTTTTAAATATAATCTAATAACTTTAAAAGATATATGATTTTATCCAGAATATTTTTTAATCCCCCTACAGCTTTGTTTGGTCATTTTTTTCCGTTGACAAGACAATACTCAGAAGGGTTTAAGTGAATAAATATTAACCAACATCATAGTATCGATCACCTGATACGAAAACGATTCAGAAAACGAACATACTTATCAAACCAAAAATCACAAAATAAAATAATACAAAATAGAAATAAAACAAAAAATTCCCACAAAAATGTTTTGACATCTAATAACCACAAATGTTTATTATATCGTTAGACACAATCAAACCAAGTCAAACCAAACCTTTCTACCTTCATTTAATAACAAGGGGAAGTCGATATGATCCAGTGGATAAGCAGTCGGACTTTGGAATTTTACTACGCGAAATCGAATCCCAGTCGTTCTTTTGGCGTTCATTGTCGGTCTAATACCCTATGGCAAGGTATGAATCCTCACATTCATGTTTGACAATAAGTGTGTTAAATTTGATCCTTGTATCATCATTAGCACGATTTTTCTGATCCAATTTCAGGCGGCCATTTTAGTCGCCATCTTGAAAATGGCCGCCATCTTGGATTTTTAATTGTCCAATCGGGCAGTTTTGATTAGTATCACATAGAGAACATTTGTACCAAATTTGATGCACGATTCGGCCCAAAAAAATGGCTTCTATCTGCTCCACTACCGTTTCTGCAGGCTCTACCATAAAAATAAACCCTAACAACCAGCTCTTACATTTATAAAAAAATGTCCCCCCCAGAAAAAAGAACCCCAAAACAGTTTTACCTTGCTTTTCTTTTTTTTTTCTTTCTCTTTTTGTTGTTTTTTGTTTCATTCCTTTCTTTTCTTTTCTTTTCTTTTTCTGAATCTGTGCATCATGTACTGATTTGGCAACTAAGTTCTTGCCGTTTTTTTTTAATTTCTACTCCCCCCTTTCTCTTTCTCTCTTTCCCTCTCTTAGTCCCCCTTTCTATCATTGCATCCCTCTTCTTCTCTCATTTTCCCTCTCTCTCTTTCTCTCTTTCACCTCTCTTAGTTCCCCTTTCTCTCATTCCATCTCTCTTCTTCTATCGTTTCCCCTCTCTCTCTCTCTTTCACCTCTCTTAGTTCCCCTTTCTATCATTGCATCCCTCTTCTTCTCTCGTTTGCCCTCTCTCTCTTTCTCTCTTTCACCTCTCTTAGTTCCCCTTTCTATCATTGCATCCCTCTTCTTCTCTCGTTTCCCCTCTCTCTCTTTCTCTCTTTCACCTCTCTTAATTCCCCTTTCTCTCATTCCATCTCTCTTCTTCTCTCGTTTCCCCTCCCTCTCTTTCTCTCTTTCACCTCTTTTTTTTCCTTCTCTCTTTTTTTCTGAAGAACAGACGCCTACACATACTCTCTATAATTCTGTATTACACACACACCTTTCCTTTTTTTCTCACTCGCTTACTCTCTCTCGCTCTTACACACACTCTCCCTCACACCCCCTTTCTGTCTTAATTTATCTCTTTTTCTCTTTAAATAAAAACTAACAGTAATAGGTTCAAATAAAATGGCAGGAACTTAGTTGCCAACCTAATAAAAGACTCCCAGAATGGACGTCGCGACTGTTTCTGTAAGAAGAAGAAGAAAACAGTTTGAGTTGTTTGAGTTTTACGGCGTATCAAACATTTTAGGTCATTTAATGTCGAGAACAATCATTTTTGAGAAACGTTTTTTTTTGTCCACACTTTTTTTTGAATGTGGAACTTTCACCAGATCCGAAAGCTTGCAGATCGATAGCAGAAAAACACTGATGATCTTTATTTTGAGGAATAGATTTTGTTGTTTTTGTTATTACTTAGTGAGTAAAATTTCAAAGTGTTGATGAACTTTTGTGACAATCTAATATATATAATAGGTTGTTCCAAAAGTACTTAAACACTGATGGTCTTTATTTTGAGGAATAATTTTTGTTGTTTTTGTTATTACTTGGCCAATAACATTTAAATTGTATGCAAGTGTTTACAAATTTTTGGGACAAGCTAATATATAAAATATATAAAATATAAAAAAATTGTTGTTTATATTTATAGTGCTTAATATCAATCAGTAAAAAGAGAGTGTGTAGTTGATCAGCGTAGACACTGAATCAACGGTTTTTGGTGACTCTCAGTTTCTTGCCTGCGCATTCGATAGTATCGACGAACATAAACAATGAAGCAAACTGTTCGTGTGATGATCGCTCAAGCGAGTACCTTACTCTCTCTCTCTCTCTCTCTCTCTCTCTCTCTCTCTCTCTCTCTCTCTCTCCGTATATATATATATTGTCAACACTATTATGTTCACT
>JAYKTE010242219.1:0-11938 GCA_036873565.1 Xipholeptos notoides | reverse complement strand
GTAGATTTCTGTAATAAGGGTGAAAAACAATACATAAAACAATGATTGACCCAACGGGTCACGGGTTGTCTAGTAATTTTTAAAACCCATTATTTTTAACGGACATTTGCACTAAATTAGATTATTCATTTTGTTGATTGATGCATAAGAGTTTGAGTATGTTTGTGTTTTACAGCAAAAAAATGGTTGATATGCCGTAAAACACAAACAAACAAGCAAAAAACTGGGCCAAGTGGATGTAGTGATATCATAGAACTATTTTCATACGCGCAACTGGTAAACTATGGCGTATGGATATTGGTGTAAACCACCGAATACCTCGTGTATTCAGCACAATGGCGTAGTCCTATCAACACATATACTATCACTTCTCTTGTGTATATATGTTAATAAAAGGGTTATATAAAATATAACCGCCTACGTTGTACCTTACTTCATCTAATATTAACACAACAACACTTAACACCCTCATTCTAAGTTGTGCCACGCTGAAATAGAGGACTTTATTACTGTTCTCATTTTGAAGTTTTCATAATAATTTAGGATTAACTTGGTAACTCTACTGGGTACATGATACCGATTTAGGGCTTCTTCCACTAACTTATGGAGAATTGACCCATACACATTTTTAGGTCCAACCAAAGGACAGCAATATCTCCTTTGTTCAGCTTGGCATTCTTTAACAGTTACGAGAGGACACCTGTATGTTCCATACACCCTGGCATGCCTGGAACTCCTACTTTTTGTACAGAGGTATCAATGTAATTGTTTTCCAGAAGATATTTTGATAACCGTCTGCTTAAAATTCTAAAGTAGTTAAAAATAAAATAGAATATTCTAGATAGTCGTAAAAATAAAATTCTCAAAGTATAATTCTTCCAAGTAGGCGTTGTAGTTAAGATTCAATTTCACCTTCTTTCCGTGTTTCTTTCATAACATCTTTTTAGGATTTATGTTAGATTCTGTTGCTATAGACAAGTTATTTTTTTCAGTTCAGTTGTCAACTTATGCTTAAGTATAAGAGGGAGGGTCCAAAATGGATGGCAATCAATCCCCAGAACGAATATTTTCAACAACAAAAAAAAATAAATAAATAAAGGCTATTTCGTAACATTTTGTCATAAATATTCAATTAAGACGTAATAGTTCTCTTAAAAATGTAATATCTCACAAATTTCACACATATTTTACAATTTTAAATAAGAAAGTTTTTATTTTTCATTAACTTACAATAAATTTTGGAAAAAAAAACAAAAAGAAAACAACCCAACCCCTAAACCTGTATCTCCTCCAAAGTATACGGACATTAAATATTCATTAATCAAAGAGCAATAATCGTGTTCCCAATATGTGGGGTTGAGTTGCTGAATACATACAACAATGAAATTTTTTCTTTCAATTACTTAATTTTAGCAAGTTATAAAAAGATAGTCCAAAACATGTAAAAATGATACCAAAAAGAAATTTCTAAGAATAATTACAACAACAAATCAAAAAAATGTATGATTGTTTTATTGTCTGTTTGATTATCCAGAGACACAGTATGGAGTGTATTAACTGGGCAATGTGCTGATTCAATCCCTAATTTGGTTCTACATGAAATTCGTGAGCTGGAAACCTGGATACTACGTCTATTGAGTGCTCCAGTGCCTGTGCCTGCAAAAACAAGAGTAGAAGTAAGTATTTCACAAAAGTTGAAAATCCTGATCTAATTTGTTTTGTTTATTTTTATTTTTTTGGCCTAGTTAACTAACCACATTTTTAATAAATTTATGACCTATATATCAGCTAAAATATTCTGCGTATAATTATAAAGATGACCATAATATCTGAATAATGTAGATAATTATTATAATTACACCTCACCTACAAAATTCAAATTAAGAATGTGTATGCAGCAATAAAAATGAAAACAAATGTCACTTGTATTTCATTTCCTCTTTCACTTTGATAAGAATAAATATATTTATCCAAATAACTTGAGTAAATTAATATGTGATTATGAGTGTCTATCTCTAATACTGTAGGAGTCCATGAACAAACAAGCTTTACTGCAAAGTATTAAATCCAGTAGTTTACTATTGACTAGCCAACTCAAGTCTTCTCTTTCTTGTTATCATGCAGCTTATTGTTTCTTTGTAGATGGTTGGAAAATACTTAAATCTTGTTTCTATAGTGTTAAACAAGCAGATGAGATATATCAACCTAGAGAGCTAGTCTATTGATAGAGCTTACATTAGCTAGATTGGTACTCCATTTTATACTTGGGCACAATATGAAAATTATGAATTCATACTTTTAAAAATATCTAAAAATTGATGGAAATTATATCATAATGTTTAACTATCTTTTTTTTTAGAAATAAATTTTAAAAGCACCAACTTATACTGTTTTTTATGATTATTGATATTAGTTATGTTTTTTTAATTTGCTGCTTCTACTGATGAAAAAAATATAATGTAAAAGGCTAAGCAAAACAAACAGAAAAGATCACTCCATGAAAAAGTGATAAAAAAGATAACTATAGGGTTGTATAAGGAAATCTATTAGAAATTGTTAGAAAATAATTTGCATAAGAATCAAACATACTCTATTTAAACTAAGAAAAAAAGAAGAGAACAAAAAAAAAGAAACAGAGAGAAAAAAACAAAAATCTCAGAAGAGAAAGAAAGAAAATAATCTATACAAGCTACCAAAAAGAAAACTACACTTTTGTCATACAATGGGAAAATATACCAAGACAAACGTTTTTGGAAACCCATACATAACCCAAACTTAAGTACTTTCTTTATTATTTTTGTATTACTACCTATGTAGGATTTATTGACTTTGTTTGGAACTATTACCTATTATACTATTATTCATTACCCTGTCTGGTGGCAAGTACTGCTGGTAGCTAAGGGTGGCAGTACCGTATTACCCACCGAAACTATTATCACTTGTGTTGGGACGATTCCTAAATTTTTTCCGATTGCGATACCAAGAAAATGTGGATTAATGATTCCGATTCCATGTTCTTTTCTAAAATTTCTTGGAATTTAATATAACTGTTTTCTTATTTAAAACTTGTAAAACATGTATGAAAATTTGTGGAAAATAAACTTTAAAAAAAATTAGGTGTTTTAATTAATTTACAACAAAATGATATACTTTTTCTCATTTTTTGGAAAAGATTCATTCTCGTGTTTTCAATATGGGGGATCAACTTACTAGAGAACACTGATTAATTTCTCTTTAGTTTAAAGATATTCCTTTAAAAAGCCTTGTTCTAAAAAAAGTGTTGTTCTATTAAACTTTTTATTGTCTAAATATTTGACTTTGCTCGTTTTTTCATTCACAAATGAGCTTTTTCCTTCATAATGGAAAATTGTCAGTGAAAAAAAGAAAAACCTTTTTTTGTTTTGTTTTTTAGTCGCCAGTTGTAAAACCCACTAGCAAATGCGCCTATCTATGTGACGGAGCAAACTCATTACGATTATCTTTGAAATAATCAATAAACTTATATATCATATTAATTATATCGTATAAATTTCTAAGACGTTTTTATCCTAAATTTCTAACGGTATTAATCTCACTTCAAAAAAGAAAAAAAAAGTATTGTTATTAGTTCAAATAACTAAAAAATTTAAGAGAATCATAATGAAAGAATCGTAAATCTAAGGTATTTATTTAACGATGCGATTCTGATTCCAATACCCAGACAAATACATGATTCTTACGATTAATGATTCCAAGTTATCACTCTTAGTTGGCAGCTGATGAGGTAAAGCATGTGCAATCGCACAATGTATGTAGAAAAAAAAAGTTTCCAAAAGAAAAAAGGATCGTGCTTTTACAAAAATATTTTTCCTCACTAACAGCTGTAAAAATTAACACAAAACAATTTTTCAACAAAATATTTTTTTTCCAAATGACTTTTCTTCCATTTCTAAGTGTTGGAGTTGTTGAAACAAGTGATGATAACTAGTCAATAAATGTTGCATATACATAGCAAGTATTTTGTCTTATAGTTTGTTTTCCTTTATTCTTTATCATTATTTTCTCAAACATAGCTTGGAAATGAGGTAACATATTTACAAATAGACAATAGAACTCTTAAATTTTTGGCTTAAACTAAAAATTGACTCAAATGATCAGAATCCAAATGAACCTAAAGTTATCTATAAATTTTAAATTTAGAAAATAGCTAAAAATTATTACAATTTAAGTCCTTATATTTTACGAGTTTTTTTTTTTATGCTATTTTTTTCAAAGATTGTTGCCAAATTACTACTTTCCCAAAATATTTAAATAATCAGAAAGAAAACATTCTTAAAAACTAAAAAAAATCTTAATAGTTTGTTGTTGTTTGTTTGTGATATTCTATTTTTTCTAAAAGAGAATACATTTCTAAAGAATCCATTAAAGAAGGCTTGGGAAATGAAGAAAAATAATGAAATGATTAAAAGAATAATGTTTGCCAAAGGGTTGATTAACGTGATTTATCTAAATAATCTAAAGTTTATTTTTCTAACTTTTTAAAAAACTTTTGTTTATCAAATTATAGGCGTGATAATTTTACATGAATAGCTTTTTGTCATAGTGACTGCTCAAAGGGCCACTCAATGTTGACAAAGTAAATTCTCTGCTAACAGTTGATATGGCAGCTCAAAAACAACAGGTCGAAACACCCCAGGAGATATAGTACCATGCAGATTTGACTAAATAGAGTAAAAGCTACGAAAAGACTTGAATAGAACTACTAAGGTTCTAAGCAGAGTCACTGATATTACACATAATGATTCATTTGAGAATTAAATTGGTCAATAACATGAATTCACTGTATCATTAGTTTTTATGGAATTTAGTTGGAATAAAAGTCTAAAAATAATTTACTATTTCAGCACTTGCTTTAAGGTTAAAGTATATTTTCAACTAGACTAAATCTTTCTCTTTTTCTTACACAAGGTTTGTAAACAACCTAATGTCTGTTGTTAGTCACCTGCCAGCATTCCCAAGTAATGAGACTTCTTAAAGCACATGTCACTTTAATTTATCAATCTGATAATTACAGATAAACTGAGTCAGAAAATTAAGGTTTATACTTTAACTTTCTGCTCATATAAGCAACTCAAAATATTCCTACTATAACTATCTAGTGTTACAAATTGATTTTTCCTCTAAATCAATTATAGGCTTAAATATCTGCATTAATCTAAACTGTTCACATCGTTTTCAACATGTAATACAGAGTAGCATTACTTGCTGACATAAATAAAGATTATTTTGCATAGACCTGTAGAGTTTCTATTTGAGTAACACTTATCTTGGCTTTTGGTTCTTTATAGATTTGTAAGTGATGAGATATATCTATTTTTAACATTTGCTATTAGTAATTTTACATTTTATTAAGCATCAAAATAACTTCCCTGAAGTGCAGTACTATTTTAACTTGTAATTTTTTTTTCAAAGATTAGATTTAATCAAAATAGCTTATGATTTTAGATCTGATTTATGAGGCTGAATACCACTTCTCTGAAAATGTCATTACCATTAATCAAATAGCATCAAAGATGGAAAGATTTAGGTAGTATGCTAACGGAAATATTCAATATGTAACTATAAAGATAAAGAAAATAATCTGAAAATTCTAAATTATACAAACTGTTCATTAGTAACAGTTTGGCTATGTTCACAGTTATGTATATCTGAAATAAGCAGCCACTTACTGTGTTGTGAGGGCACTGTTGCTCATGCAGTGCTGTTCCTGTTGGTAATTCATGATTCTGTGGATATTTTCTTGGGACATGATTTTTTTTCCTTCCAGATAAATAGCAGTCTTTCTATTATTTAGAAAGGAAAGGGACACTAACATTTTTGTTTTACCCAATTTCAAAACAGTGCCTAAAAGGTTTCTGGAACAGTAGGTAAATTATTTCTTGTCACAAGTTGCCACTGATTAAATTATCAAAACTTCCAATGATACTCTTTATTTAAAAACTTTTACACTTATTTTCTTTTATTAACTATTATGTCAAACAAAACTACTTACTGCATTTAGAATGTCTCTGAAAAATTAAGTTTTGGCATGGTGATTTTATGTAATATTTTCAGTGTTTTACTTTAGTACAGTTGAATCAAGTTTTTTTGTTTTTTTTTAAACCCTTGTGATAAGGCTGGATAATTTGTAGATTATTTTTCAAACTGTTGTCCCCATCTTTATCATCATGAGGACAACAGTCTGAAAAATAGATCTATGAATCAAGTTTGTAAAAAGAAAAAGCAATTTAAATACTGGTTCACATACTTAAAATCTCAAATACTTATTGGCTATTATGTATACAATATGTATACAACATATTATGTATTACAATAAGTAATGAGAAAATGTTAGGAGAGATAGTATTTATTTTCATAAGCTTACAAAACTTTGTCCCTTTCAAAATATTGACCTTCCACATCTACACACTATTTCATGTGCCTCCCTCAATCAAGGAAGGCCTCTTCAAAGTTCTTCTTCGGTAGTCCCTTTAGGTAATTTTCTGATGCCTTTTTCAGCTCCTTTGTTGACTGAAATCTGATTCCCCTGAGGCTGTCTTTCATGTGTGGGAACATGAAGAAGTGGTATGAGGCTAGGTTAGGGCTGTAGGGTGGGTGTTGTACCACTTTCGTTCCCCCTGTTGGCCATCCAGGTGGTCACCAGCATTGACTTGTGGCATTGGGCATTTTCCTGGTGGAACCACCACTGACCACTCTTCTACTGCTGATGCTTCTTCTTCCTCATTTTCTCCCGGAAACTTTTTAGAACAGTAAGGTAATATTCCTTATTGAAATTTTGACCCTGAGGGACCCATTCAGCATGAATGAGGCCCTGAGAGTCAAAGCAAGGAATGACCATTGCCTTCTCTTGTGACCTCCTGCTCATCTTTGCTTTCTTTGGCCTGGGGGAAGATGGGTGCTTCCACTGGGAACTCTGACTCTCAGGGTCGTAGGTGAAGACCCAACTCTCTACCTTATTCAGGAAACCTAAATCAGCCTCTGTCATTTCAAGAATGTCAGTGCAACATTCCACACAAAACTACTTCTGGTCATCAGAGAGGATTTTTGGTACAAACTTGGCACAGACTTGGTGGAGATTCAGATCTTCAGTCAGAGCTGTCTCCCCTATGCCAATACTAATACTTTAGATAATAACTTTCTATGAAACCTTCTTTCATAATAACTTGCGGCCAAAAATGTACAGATATATATCCATTATTTTGGAATAATCAACATAATCATAAAAGTTATATATTAATGAAATAGTTATTAAGAAATAGAGCAAATGTTTTCACTGTCCAAGCACTTAATGATTCACACAAAAATCCTGTTTAAATTTGTTTTTTTTACAATCAGGCAACTATTACTTTTATGGTTAATATATTCACTTTTAGACAAGAAAATAAAGATAAAAAGAATTCATAATTAAGAATGTAATTATAATGCCATAATGATACAAGTAGGAGTTCCAATGAATAAATCCAGGACTGTAGTTAATAGCATACAAATGAAAATAAGATCTACAACTATTTTTCGGACTACTGTCCTCATCCTTGTCATTGTTATATTCACAACATTCAGCTGATGAACCCTTCAGCCGTCTTCAGGTGATCCAACTTAGGAACCTTCTTGTCGTAATCTGGAGTCACAGAATAGTCCATAGTCATATGAAAGGAATCAAATTCTATCAATACGTTCTCTAAAATGACATATCAAAATATTTAGATTATTTTGTGTCATTCATTTAAAAACACTCCTCTTAAAGGTGATAATTCTTTTTGAATAAGAAGAAACAAGTTAATTTGAAAAATTGACTTAAGAATCAGAAAATTAATTTTCTGTCCCTGGTTTCCATAGAAAAAATGTTCTATTTGTTTTTCTTGTAATATGCATATTTGATATGGTTATAGAAACAAACCATACATTATTGAATTCTGACTGCATTCACAGGCACCAATGAACTTTTTTTTTCAGTATTGTCAAAGGATATGTAGTTTAGAAAACTCTTAATATGCAACTGCACAATGATGAATGAATAAGAATGATGGCATACTGCTGCCCTGTAATATCAATTAATTTCTGACAGGAAAATAAGAGATTGATTGAAAATCCTATGTAACATGTCATTTAACATCCAGATTATCAAATAGATAAAATCCTGTTTGATACATAAGAAATGATTGATTGATAAGAAATTCTATGGCTGAAAAGATAATTGCTTGGACATAATTCATTATAATACTCTTTATCTTATACTTATAGGAAAAGCATGATATGTCCCCACAACTACCAGGTATAAATTAGATAGAGTAACTACTGTTTGTCTAACAAAATATCAGTCAACACAAGATATTTGCTAAAAATATTTCCTTTCAGCATAAAAAAGACAAATTATAATGGTTAATGATTGATAGATGCTGATGTTATTTGCATGTTTTAGTTCTTATTTTACATTAACTCACTGGTTACACTACATTCTCTTGAAATAATAATAAATAAAATACATGTAAATATCTATGTTGACCTTGTATTTATACACTAACCTATTTAATCCTAATTGTTCTACTTGAAGATTTAATTTCAATGTTTATAATATATCTAGTTCAACTTTATACCATCTTTCACTGGTTTAGTAATAAGTAAATATTCTTAATCTTTTTTTCATCATCAATATATTTTGTTGGTTTACTAACTTTTTTTTTTCACTTTTTTCAATATTTCTTTTTTATGGGCCTAAATGACAGACATTCTTTAAACATTTTATTTTTATTTTTTTTAATTTTGTGTCGAACATTATCTATAAGACTTTTAGTGGGTGGGGTATTACTGCTACTTTGTTACCTGGTTCTAATCAATCCCTCATGATTTTGCTGGCTTTAAATGACAAACATTCTATAAAGAGTTTTCTTTTCAGTTTTTCATTCACTTTTTTAAATACCTTTTATCAATAAGACCCTAAATTTTCATGTAAAAAAAAATTGGCAAAACCTATCAATTAATCATTTTTCAGGGGCTGCTTACTGCTGCTATTCACATGCATATTCATAGTAAAATCAATCCCCCACATTTTTCTTATTTTGAACAGTTAGATTTGGCTAACACTAAAGCATTTTGGTTATTCAAATAAATCAAGGCATATTTTTTATGATAGTTTTGATTAACCAAAATACTAGTGTTTGGCCTAATCAAACTACATCTGTAACGTGTTGTTTTTTCAAAAAAAAATTTTGTTACGCATTGTCTAAATTTATTTTTCAATTTCCCCATATATATATATATATATATATAACCTTTCCTAAAAGCTAGTTTCATTGATTATCCCAAAAAAATTCTCTCAATATAGAATATTTTTTTAGATTTAAAATGATTTGATATAACAGAACTCCTGGTGTCCAATATTTGTAAAACAAAAAACAATCATGTTATTCTTATTCAGATTAATTTTTATATTAATATTAGTTAAAATTCTTCAATGCAAAAAAAGCTTCTTCAGTTTACATGGAACTGATTTTTTCCTAAAAATCAACAAGAATGAAGAATTATGCCATTTCAAACAATCTATAACCTAAGTGTGTGCTTATTCCTATTTATTGGCTCATGATGAAGTTATAGCATGGACATTATTTGGATTTACCTTATCAATATTCCTTTTTGCTAAAGGTAATCAAATTAGAAAGAAATTAGAAAAGAAAAAAATAATTCTCAAAGTTATTGCCTCATTTATTCATTCAATTATTTTTATTACATAATAATAGATATAATGCAATTACTTTTTTTTCAGGTTCAAGTACTGCCCAAGGAACTGCAGCCCTCTCTTCTCTATGCCTTACCTGATCACACCAGGTTTTCGTTAATTGACTTCCCTCTCCATCTCCCATTAGAATTGTTAGGAGTGGAGACCTGTCTAAAAGTGTTGACTTGCATTCTTCTTGAACATAAGGTAAGGAAGTTATTTAGAATTAGGAATATTATATGACTTTGCTTGGGATTGCTTTAATGCTTTTTTGTGCTCATTTTGATGTGTATGTTTTCATAATTCCAAGATTTTTTCTTTTTAAGAAAACTATCTTAATTTTTTGAAAGCCAAAAATTATTTTGGTAAACTGTGATTATATTGACACCCCAATGATGTCATTAATATCCTAAATAAGTTATATCATTTTTTTCTAGATTGTGCTGCAGTCTCGAGATTACAATGCTCTATCAATGAGTGTAATGGCCTTTGTTTCAATGTTGTATCCTTTAGAATACATGTTCCCTGTGATTCCTTTACTTCCAACATGTATGAGTTGTGCAGAACAGGTAAGTACCTCTAAAAACCTTACTAGTGGTAGCTTGAAAAAGCTAACCATATATTACAGTGGAAAATTGTTATACCTCAAGGAAAAAATTCAAATAAGCTATAAAACATAACTCATTTGTAATAATTAAATTGGATGTGTTTTAGATATATATTGGCATGTATTTTAATTTTAATATATTTCCATCCTCAAAAGTAATATTATTAAATAAAATTGAATTTGAATAACTTGTGAGTCAAATCATCTGCTTTTATTCTGATCTAAAACTACTCAAATGTAGATGAGATATTAATTTGACAGAAAATAATTAATTAGGTCAACACTTGATATGATCCATTGACTGGGAATTTTGAATTGATGTTATTCAAATCTTCTTGATACAATCTGTTACAGACACTTATTGACACTATTTGAATAAATTAACCTTAATTTGTCCTCATGCACTTATGTATAGATATTTTGAAGTAATTTGTTGTTTCAATAACATATATCCACATTTCAATTATTTTACTTTCAAAGATTACACTTTTACTTCTTTAATCTCTGAAAAGAGAGAAATCAAGACTGTTCATTGTATTCTTGTTTTATTTTTTTCCCTCTTGAAATTTACATCATTTAGTAATCTGAATACAAATAAGAATTTCTCAGATTTTCAAAATTACTTACAGAATATATATGTTTATCTCTACAAACAACCTCTGTGAATATATAATATGTACAATTAAGTTCTTTCATTCTCTTTTTATTCATGATTGTGTGTGTATATGTGTTTGGAAATTTTTGGCAAGACTGTCAGCAACATTTCAAACACCACTGAAAATAAATGGAAGACTTTGTGTCAGAACCTCATTGTGGAAATCAACAGGAGAGTCCATGTAGTGATAATGTTGCTGGTATATACAATAAAAGAGAAAGTTAACTTCTATTAAAGTATGATATTACTAGCAAATATACCCATGCTTTGTGCGGGCAAGCAAAAAAGAAGCTTGACCTTTGACCTAAGAAAATTGTGTGCACCATCATAATACCAGATTTGGTCAGGATCGATCCAGTAGTTTAGGCTGTAGAAGAGTATAGGCTTGACCTTTGATCTTTGACCTTGACAAATGGTGTGCACAATCCATAAATGGGGGACTATAATCATACAAGGTTTGGTCATAATCGGTTTAGTGGTTTGGGCTGTAGAAGAGTATATATACATAGACTTGACCTTTGACCTTGAAAAATTCTGTGCATTATCCCTAAGTGGGGTACCATTATAATGCCAAATTTGGTCATGATCAATCCAGTGTTTTGGGCTGTAGAAAAGTATACATAAATAGGCTATGACCTTCATGAAATTTTGCCTTGACCTTGAAAATTGGTGTTCACCATTCCTTGACTTGAGACCATCTTTATGCCATGTTTTGTTATGATTGGTCCACTGGTTTGGGCTGTACCAGGGAGTATATATAAATGTACTTTGACCTTGATGACCTTTAACCTTGAAAAATGGTGCGAACCATTCGTCAGTTGTAAACAATCATCATGCCAAGTCTGGTCATGATTGGTCCCCTAGTTTGGGCTGTAGGAGAGTTGTACACACACAAGAACACTACTTCTTTTTATATATATATATA
>JAYKTE010242109.1:0-11941 GCA_036873565.1 Xipholeptos notoides | reverse complement strand
GTAATTCTAATTCTTTGTTGACTGCTTGCTTTTTCTTTTAAACTAAGTTCATTAAATGCTAATAAGAATATCTATTGCATGTAACAGAATAATAAGAATATCTATTGCATGTAACAGAATTTAAGTAAATTACTTTGATCTTGTAAATTTCAAAGCAAAATCACTTTTCCTGCTACAATCAGTTTTGAATATATACTCAGGAAAATGTTAATTGTAAATAGCAAAATTTCTATTTATTTTAAAATTTCTTTCTTTTGGATTAGGATAAAAATATTTATATTCCTGTGGAAAAATACAAATTGAAAAACAAAACATCCACTTACAGCTTGATTCAAAAGTTGGCATTGGAATCGATGCATTTGGTTTTTCATGACATTTTCTACCTATAAAATCAAATAAATTTCAAAGAATTATTTACTATAATCTAAACAAAGAATTGTATTCATTTATAGTGAGAATCTTATTGATACTATGACTTTTTTATCACTAGTTAAAAGCTGAATAGAAAGAGAGCGTGTTGTACAAGCGTACAACACATTAGTTATCTGTACATTTTGGAAATGAGGGTTGGCCTTCTGTTAGGTGGCATTTACCATATATAAATAATTTTCTTAGGAAGTGTGTTGTGAAAAAGTATAAAATTGAAAATAGCCAGAAAAAAAAAAAATCTTTGATTAGTTTTGACTAAAAGTTCCCTGCCCCACTTTTCTCTCATAAGTGTGTCTAGAGATTAGATCAAAAATGTAAGACCACTTAAAATTCTTAAAAAAAACCCCCTTTTTTTAAGGATAGATTTTAAACTCCTCCCACTTAAGGTTACAATACTACAATCTAAATGATTATGGACCCAAAAAGCTACATTCTAAACATGTATACTCCTGGTTTTAAAATTTTGATCATGTGTAAAAAGCCTCATTTTATAAAAATGTAAATTTCTAAATAAAATGTTTGGAATATAGCTTTTTGGCCCCATAACCTTTTAGGTTATAGTATTGGTAACCTTAAGTCGGGGGAGTTTAAAATCTATCCTTTAAAAAAGGGGTTCTTTTTAAAGATTTTTAAGTGATCTTAAACTACACACCTGATCAAAAATTTATGTAGAGATAGCTTCAAGTATTTCTTAAAATATTGACGATTTATTATGTTTAATGATATAAATTGTACCACATTTGTAGGCAAATAAATTTCAAACAAATATCCATTCTTTATTTCAGATTAGATTTTTACAAGTTTTTGAGAATTATTGTATTTTACAGTGTCAAGTGGCAGAATTTAGTAAAATGGGTTGCCAAAAAAGTCCTAACAATAGATGAAAAAAAAAAAAAATAATTCAAGAAATTAGCAAAGGAAATTTGTCTCTACAAAATTTCGAAAAGGATCATCGAACAATCAAGAAAATTGTCAAGAGAAACAAGATGTAAAGCATTAAGGAAGTTTGCTAATGTAAGAAATCAAACCAAAAAGCCTATTTTAGCAAAGAAACATAAAAACAACAGGTTTCTGTGGACAAAGAAATGCATGAAAACAGATTTTAATAAAGTTTTGTTCACTGACGAGTTAAGAATCACACTTGATGGGCCGGATGAATGGGCTCGAGGATGAGTCTGTAACCAACGTGACTTAAAACATTTTCTTAAACGTCAACAAGTTGGCGGATCCATCATGATTTGAACTTGGATTACTTGCAATGAGCTCGTTGGGTCTATTTAAAATTGAAGATGGCGTTAAAATGAACTTCAAAAGTTACTGTGAGTTTTTAGATGAACATTTCTTTGAATGACTGGATAAACAACCTATTGCGAAGAGGAGATTATGATTTTTCTGCAAGACAACGCACCAAGTCACGTATCAAAGTTTACAAAATCATTTTTGCAGGAAAGGGTATCTTTTTTGAGAGACGTATATGGACTGGCCCGCAAATAGTTATGATTTAAATTCCATTGAGAACTTGTGAGGCATTCTCAAAAGAGAAATATATCGCAATGGGAGGCAATTTAACAGCAAGCATGACCTTTTGGAAGCATTTAAGGTTGTTGCAAGTAATATATCAGCTTCTACAATTGCAAATTCAACACCTGATGTTGATAACAAGATGGTGAGAGTCCTTGAAAAAAGATGCATCTGTGCAATAAATGATAAAATGTTTTAATGGTATAACTAGAAATATTGTCTTGCCTGGGGTTGCTTTGATGATCTTTTCGTACTTATTTAGATCTGTTTTTTGTGATTTTAAGATTGTTCTTTCTAATATTTTGAAAGCCAAAAATTATTTTACTAAACTGTTGTTATATTGAAACCTAAATGACCAATGCAGTCTCTAAAGAGTGGACACTACGGGTCAGCAACGATCCAAGGTTTCAAGCTTGGCTCAAAACCAAATCGAATATTCCACAGGTTAGAATATTCCATATAACACATTTCAAGTTTCTAGATCAGAAATTGGCAAAGTAGATTGGTATAGACCGTTCTTGTTTCCTTAAATATGATACAACCTACCATATTCTCTTTTAAGAGGGGCATCAGAAAAGGTTATTTTTTTTAATTAACTATTTTTTTTATGGAAAATAAACGAATGAAATAATATTGTTGACTATTGTTGATGATAATTAAGGGAAAAATGCAGCAGTGTTGAATGGAAGTTACTATCATTCGAACTTCTGAGAAAACAACCAGGTACTGGCTGAGCCGAAAACAAATATAATGACTTGATATACCACCAAGTTGAGGAATCAAGGAAATACCGCATTATAGAATCTCTGGCTGAAATGGAGTAAAACGTTTTCGTGTTCAGGAAAAAGATTTGAATAAATTCAATTTAGTTTGAATGGTCACATATGCTAAAATGATTATTTAAATTTGATTTTTCATTGAAAAAAATTATGAATGGTTTTCACGGGTCATAATCGTGACATTTTAAAGATTTACTTGAATAAAAGATGCTCCACTCTCACTTTCTACTTTATCCGTCCCCCTCTCTCTCTCGCTCTCATAAGCACACTAAGCTTTAAGGAGTGGCTATCTTATTATATTGATATAACTTTTGAATGATTATAAATATAATTAAAATTTAAACGTAAAAAAGTAATAAAGAAAGAAAAACAGCAAAAATAAATCTTGAAATAAGAGTAATGTAAAGAAAGTGAAAAAGATTTAAAAGGTAATATATCACAATTGACTATTAGCATTAAATTACGTACGGGTAGAGAATAATTAATTTTCGAAGTAACCACCGTACCGTGTAAACAATTTAAAATTCTTTTGTGACGAAGGTATTAATTACACATTTTGAGATCACTTTTTTTAATTGCCATTCCTAATTTTAAAACAATATTCAATTTTTCATGTAAATTGACACATCTGATTATTCATTTTATTTAATACAGAAATTTCACTGCTAGTTAATTCAAAGACAAAAGCAAAAATGAACCTGGAATAGAAAAACAGTTTAATTGAAATATTTACTTAAATGATATTTAATGAACATGCAATGAAATAGTGATAAATAAACCAAAACACACGTGCACACACATTACACGCACGTAAATATATAACTCAATACACACACATCCATGTATGAAAAAGATTTTATATATCAGCATGTATATATATATATATATATATATATATGCATCTATTATACATATATATAATGTGCATGAGTTATATATATATATATATATATATATATATATATTTGTGTGTGTGTGTGTATTTGTGTTAGATAAACATCAAATGTGTGTTAATTATATACTTTTAATATGTATGTACGATATATTTTGTTTGTTATGTATATAATATAAATATTCATTTCTTAATGATTATATATATATATATATATATATGTGTGTGTGTGTATTTGTGTGAGAATGTTCTGTGTGTGTGTGTGTGTATTTGTGTGAGAATGTTCTGTGTGTGTGTGTGTGTGTATTTGTGTGAGAATGTTCTGTGTTAGAAGTGTTTGTGTTTGTACGAGAAATTTCAATGGAAGTGTGTGTGTTTGTATGAGAAATTTATATTTATCTTATCCTCACAACGTTTCAGTCGTTGTTTGAAAAAAGGGTAAAGTTATAAATTTTGTGAAGACTCAAAATTATGACAAGAATTTCCCCCTATTTGATCACATGAATAAGATCGAATGGTTCATCGACCGAAACGCTGTGAAGGTAACTATGATAAAGATTAGGACAACAGTCCAAAAAGATAGATGTACTTTAATTGATTGTTTACTTTTTTTTGGCGCATTTGGGATTATATAGATTCCCTCATGTATCATAATAAAAATCGAGGTTATATGCAGACTATTTATGGATATGACTTAAAATTAAAGCTAATAAAAATGGCTTGATGATTTATAATCGTTGGGGAAACCTGTTTCTTCAGTTCCCCTAGCAAATCTTTGCCATCATAGTTGGATTGAAGGGGTTTTGTGTCAGTAAGCCTAGACCTTGTTGATCCAGATATAAACAGGGTCAAATTTTTGTGGAGTGTATCATGTAAGTTAAACTTGTACAAAGCGAAAGCAAATCTTGTCTTGCCTAACTTTGCAGTCCAATGAAATTGGGCTATCACTGTCCAATATCAGCACCTGGCAAATGAATTAACTGACATCTTTTCAGATTGAGCTACAACTTTGCGTTGTGTGAGTGTGTGTCTGTGTCTGTGCATGGTTGTCTTACTCACCTTTATAGGTAAAGCCGGCTCAACCACTGAACACACACTACGTGTCTTGTTAAAATGAATACCTGCTATTCACATAAACTGTTTTTTGCCCTATGTAAGAATGAAAGGAATAAAAATAAACATAACAGAAAAGTATCTTAAATACTCATATATACTAGAGAATACAAGTGAAGAATTCGATAAAAAGTGAGTGCCGAAGAGAGAAAAGGTAACATCAAGAGAGAGTAAAAAGTGTAAACAGTAAATTTTCCATAGTCAGGAAGCTCTTAGGTTTAGTACTTACTCAATGTAGAGTTTTACAATTAGATGAATTCATCTGGTGATATAATAAATTAATTCGATAAATGTTCTATTCACCTATATAAAAATTTCATATTGATACTAATTTTGATAATCATACACAGTATAGAACCAAGGGCATTACTTTGTAAAATTTCTACTTAAATGCCTTTTAGGTAAACATACTTCATCAACAAGAAATCTATTTTTTTATGGACGTAACAAAATAACTATTATCATAATATCACGATTATTTGCTAAATTAATTAAGCGAGCAGGCATCAAGAGAACCTTGTCAATAAAAGTCTTTGTAGCTGTCACAACGGATCATATCTAGCTTAAGGTGTGTTAATTTAATTGAGCAAGTAGTATAGTAATAGCATGTTTGCAATAATAATTATGATTAACAAAAAAACTGTTGTAATACAAAGAAGAGTAATATAGATATTGATAGTATTAGGAAAAACAACCTAACACTGCTGACCACAAAAGTATAATAAACTTTGATTATTTAAGGTAGTAAAATTGAAGACAATAATGAGATAAATGCTGTAAATAGAAAAGTTTATAAATGAAAAACAAAACTGGTGTAAATATTGCATAGAAATAATCATAAAAATTGAATAAAGATATTGATAAGCTTTTTTGTTTGGTTCGGTTTTTTAATAACTTGTAGGTTTTATTTCAATAGAAATTTTAAGGTATCATATATACCTAGTCGAGCACCAAATCTACTTAGGTTCAAGACTAGTTTTACGTGCCCATTAATTTTCCTCGGATTTTTAAAAATCTATGTTGTCTTTCACCTAAATGAGTTGCTCTCATTAAGTTGACAGACTTCTTCTACCCAGGTTTTGGAATCAGTGTCTTTTTCTTACCCAGATGAGTTACTCTTCCGAGTTAACGAGCCTCATCGCCTGGGGTAGTTGAAAGTGAACGTAGTAATTTTTACTAGAACTTGAACTCATCTAATACGATTCCAGAATCCAAGCTTTTAACCACTTCTTTACCTTAAAGATTATGAGATATGATATTGAATTTAATGATAAACATCTTATTAATTGACCAACCTATTAGCTAAACTAGATAGTTCTGTTAAAAAAAAGATACTATGCAGTGAATGAAGATAAAACTGGTTTAGTTAATCTGAATCGTTTTATGTATGACTTGATAATTAATATCATTTAGATAAGTTAAACATTTGCACTCTGTTTTATTACAATATATACCCAGCATTTCACAAGAGAAAGTTCAGAAGGCACATCAGCTGAAACGTTTATATGAAAATAAGAATGAAAAATTAAGACTGGGAGATCTATAGTTAGAAATGGTTAAGATTTTATTTCCATACTGGGAGCCAAGTTATTGGTAATTTAATGGGCTGTCCGTCAAATTGCTTGAAATCAATTGCTCGCCAGTAATTTCCCCGAGAGCAATTCATCTAAAAATAATTCCTAGAGCAATCAATTACTCGAAAGACATATTTCTATAGAATATTCTTTAGGATATTGGTTTTTAAAAGGGATTTTGATGTCGATTCCCTCTTGAGGGCTTCAGATATCTAGGAAAATTAAAAGCTTAAAAAGTACAATCTTTAGCTTTATACATGAAAACTAAATAAAAAAAGACTAAAACAGCTCGATAATAGAGGAAGTTCCATTCATTCTATTAATTATGTTTTTATACAAGGGTCGGTTCAAAAGTAATGCCACATAACTTTTTAAAGTTATTTTTTAAGTTAAAGAGCTATGAAAACGGGAGTGGTACCATTAAATGGAGCGACTTTTCGTGCTCCAGAATTTTTTTTTTACATAGTCACAACCATACCCATTGCACTTTTGCCAGCGACGAACTAGGTGGTACATTTTTGTGTCCGGGGCGCGCTTTGTCACTCAGATCTCTGTCGACAACACATGTTTACGTAACGACATTCTGTCTAAATATAATGAAAGAAATTATTAATTGTAAATTTTCGGTAAATGTACTGTCAAGTAATTTCGAGGAATTTATCCGTAAAGAATCATAACAACTTTTTTTCTCCTTAGAAACCATAACTCTCTTATGGTTCCTAAGATGGTGATATTCCCTAAGGAAAATTAAAATTGTTACACCTCTATCTTACACTTATATAACCTCTTAACCAACAGTAAGGTTTTAAATCTTCTCTGTTCAAATTGTATTTTATAATCAAGGGCGAGATATCTCTTAATATTGATTATTCAAATAGCCCGAAAAGCTCAACCCCTTTGTTAATCAGCATTATTAATAATAAACATGTGACAAAATCGGACATAAACGAAACCATTTTATAAAAAAGTCGGCTAGTTAAAGGATTCCCGGGAGAAATTTGATTGCATTTATAAATTAATTATTTTAATCTTAATTCACAAATTCCATGTTAAAATTTTGGCTAGCTTTGTCTCAAAATCTGACCAAGTACGATTCAGCTTTTTATTCGCTTTGGAAATATTTATCAATGATGGTTTTATTAAAAGTTGTGTTGTTATTATTGGATAACTCGCTATTTGTCCAATATTTTCTAGTAGATATTAAATTTCAGAACTAACAATCAATTATTAATAACATTTTCTGTATAATATTTTTCAGTTCATTAAAGAATATAGTATAACCTAGGAAGTTATTACGTGTTATTTTATTGTATTGAAAATCTTTGATCATGGAGACACATTAACACACTTACTGAGATGTAATCATGCATGAAATTTCACTGCTTAAAATCCATTCGGATATAAAGCCTCCAACAAAAAAATAAATCTTTAGAAAATCTCTCTTTGAAATCAAAATATTTATTTTTTTCGTTGTATTGTGTACAATATGTCTCCTTTCTACGCAGTAAAACTTTTTGAACAATCTACACGTTAAAGAAAGATTCAATTCCTACCAATTCCATTAAAATCACGTTTAAATCTCGCTGCATAGATGCAGATGTATATATAGGCTCTTTAAAATTAAATCACTAACATTAAAATTTTAGTCGTGAATCTACGCCCAGCCTCAACTTAAGAACACTGAAAACGTAGATTTACGTACATTCGCATTCAAAGTGTATTGTATATTGCTGGGGTTCCCAGACACCAGATTGACATTACCGCCACTCAGCAAGAGCGGACATGATATCATCGTGAAAAACAAGCGATCCTCTCTCTCTCTCTCTCTTCTTCCCTCAGTCCTTATGGGTTGAGGTATGTTTTAGTAGAGCTACTGTTGAAAATATTTTGTTAGAAAGGGCAGTTAGTTATAATGTTGAAATGCAAAGTTAACAAATTAGTTAAGTTTTAAAAACGTCTTCGATTTGTTTCTTGCAAGCTCGTTATTATTGCCTCCTAACATGCCTTAAAGACAAGACAAATAAAGTGAAGATACGCAACATAATATTTAGTAGGGTTACCACGACGAAGCAGCTTGTGCAACAAGTTTTAAGTAGTTCATCATAAGATTTTGATTTAATAATTTTATTAGGGGTATATAACTCACCATTTTTTTTTTATTTAAGGATCTTACTCGAATTAGTTTTTGTGGTACTATGGATTAGTTGGACCTGTGAATAGGAATACACCAGTTCTAGCTTCCACGTTAAATCTTGTTCACATTCTGACCATTAACGAAGGCATGAGTCCACTTATTCCTTTCAGTTGTGGATTAAATATTGAAACTTAATGTTATTCAAATAATGTAAAGGCGAAGGAAAAACTTCAATTAAAATGATAATTATCAGCATTAAATAACTGAAAAGTTTGAAATACCGTTAAAAAATAACTTACCAACCAAACATCGAATTACTTTTTCGAAATTTCATTGACAATATGAAAGAATGAAAATTAATAAAACTCACATGTAAGTGATCTAATGGCCTGTAAAAGCGCTGGGCATAATTTTTCGAAAAAAAAAAGTGTGTATAAAATAAGAAGTAATTTTCCCGTAGCTTTGGCCAAGTAAAATTTGATTGTATTAATTAATTAATTCATTATTTCAATCTTAATCCACAAATTTGATGCTGAATTTTTAGCCAGCTTTTTCCCAAAATCTGATCAATTGCAATTCAATTTTTTAATTACTGTGACAATATTCACTGTCATCAATACTGCTTTTATAAAAGATTGTATTAATATTATATTTTCAAATGTTCTACATCTGCTCTTGTGGGAAAAATATTATGGCGTTTAGAGGAGTATCATTGGCATTCGTTTTCTTATTTTTTCTACCGTAGGTATAGGTCAAAGAATGAATAATCTAGAGTGATATAGAGCTTTGGGACAACATCTTAATAAAATAGCATTTTGGACAGAAGTTTTGGCGTATTATTCATAAACCTAATTTCAGATATATACTTATTTGTATAGGAGTCTTTACACCTTAAAGAGAGAAAAGATAGAGGAGAGATAGAGATAGTAACAAGTTCTAGGTATTGCTCTGCTATACATAATGCTCAACTACTGATTAAAAGAAAACAAAAATACTGTTAGGTCTCTTGTCATCCTTGGCAAAGACCAGTGAACAATTCATATAAATTTCATACATCACATATACAATGTGGAGCGTATATAAATTTCAATTGTGGCAGATCTAAAATTACTTACTATAAACACGTGACTGGTAAGAATACTGATGGATCAATTTCTTGAAGTTAAGCTAAGGGGGCGTTACTAAGGTAACGCCGTTTTCTTTGTGTGTAGGCGTGGGGAATAGACACGACGAAAGTCTTATTACTGGAAACCCACCACTCTCTGACAGTATACTATTAACATGATGTGTCTATTGTCCTCATCTTGTTTGTAATACTCAAAACATTATAAAAAAATAAAAGTTTGTTCTAGATTACTTTTTTTACCATGTCACGATTTATCGTGTTCATTTTAGCTGTTCACTGTTCGATATCTTGCATGATGTCAGCACAGTTAAAAGATGGGTTCGTTGCTTTCGGAGTGGCGACGGTGATGCGTGGGACAAATAGTGCCCCATACGTGAAAATGGACTACGTCGTTCATCTCTGGCAAAAGTGCATTGAGGATGGTAATGACTATATAGAAAAAATAAATTATGGGCACAAATTGTCGCTCATTGTAATGTTACTACTCATGTCTTCGTAGCTTTTCAACTTAAAATAAAAATAACTGGCATTACTTTTGGAATGATCCTCGTATGTGCCGGTCAAAAATTGATTAGACGCTAACACTTCAAAACAATACCCAACTCTTTCAAATGTGCAGAATCGCGTATGTGTTTTTCATTCTTACTAGTTCAGTGCTATTTTATTAAACTTTTGTAACTAAATTAGTCTCCATTTCTTTCATTTTCATTTTTCAATTCAGTAATTTTACATTCTCTTTAAAAATCCATTGAAACTAATTTAAGCTTTAAATTCGCCGTAATATTACAATTTTTAATCATTATTGAACATCAGCACTTTTCTATTTTTTATGAATTTGATTCTAAAAAGCGTTAAATGTGAGTAAACTGTTGTTAGGAAAACAAATTTGAACAGTTTAAAGTTGAATTGTTACTGTTTAGACGGACAAACCAAATCAATCGAATCCCTTTTTCTAATATTATGAATAGAAATATTAAGAGAATTAGTATATATAATTTATATATTAATCTGTTAGTCAGTAGGTGGGTCACAAATAACATGATCACCATAAGCAGTTATTAAAGAGGAATAAATTACCTCTCTATTGCGGAGATTATTAAAACCTTTTCTGGTGGAAAAAAAACTGGTAGTTTAAAAGATTTACATTTTCTCTTTGTTTATTTCATTTCATTTATTTTTTATTTTTGAAGTCATGTTGCTAAAAGGATTGTTTTGTAAGTTTTTCAAAAACATAAAAGATACGTAAAAACAACAACATTAATTATTGGAATTTTTACGGTTTCTGTTTGTAATGATAATTATTATTATCATTATTCACAGGGACATGTATACACTATTTATGTCAGTATTTAAATAGATACCTCTTAATATATAGTTTTTAATACGTATATAAGTAGAGTACTCAATATCAGAAGCAGCAGTTTGATTAATAAACATATCAAATATGTACATATATACATATATAGATACTCAGAAATATACTTATAATTATCTCTGAATGTATAAATGAATATATATATATATTAATGAATATCTATTTATAAGTGCACTTAGATATATGAATATCTAACTATCTATCTATATGCATGTATTCCCATACTTATGTTATGAAGATCCATCTATCTCTATATATATGTGTGTTAATGCAAAAACATATTGGTTGCGTTAGTAATTTAACAAAGGAAGACTAGTTGAATGATGCATGTTTACATAAGTAGAAGTGTTTGTGTGTGTTTATATAATATGTATGTGTGTGTGTGTTTTATTTATTTATTTAAGGTCGAAACTTTCGCTTGACAAGTTCTGTTTCCGCGTAAACACTCTTAATTATAAATCAGTGTGAAACTGTTTCGGCCTGGGATCACTTCCTTCATATGGAAAAGAGAGAATAAAAAAAACAATAAGAGAAAAGAAACAAAAAACGAAGGATTGAAGAAAATACTAGGAAAGAAAGAAAAATACGAAAAAAAAAACAAACAAATTGACCCAGACATAGAAAAAGAAATATAGCCAAAAAATTTAAAGATAATTTTTTTAAGGGATAGGAGGGTAGAGAGGTTTTTCGAACGAGAGTAACTGAAAGTGCGAAGACAGTTTAAGTAGAGAGTACGAAAGAAAATACAGAAGGAAAACCTACTTCAACATATGCAGTGGTAAAAGCTTGGACTCTGGAATCGTATTACATGAGTTCAAATCCTAGTCAAAACCATTACATTTACTTTCAAGTGTCTTGGAAAGATAACACTCATAAACTCGGGAGAGTAACTCATCTAGAAGAAGGATACTCTGATATAAAACCTGCACTCTCTTTGGCCAATCAGTCATTTTGCTTTGGTTTTCACTGGTTAAAGACCAAATAAAAAGAGAGGGTGT
>JAYKTE010241998.1:0-11944 GCA_036873565.1 Xipholeptos notoides | reverse complement strand
ATATGTATGTGTTCGTGTGTGCGTGTTTGTGTTTAGGCTTTTAAAAAGAACGTTTATCCATTTTCTTCAATCCAAGATATGTCAATTTATATCCTTTTTGTCTCTCTCAAACAAAAACATTACACTATAGACCCAGACTCAAGCTGATACTTCACCAGCTCTTTACAAAACACCAGAATCTAAAAATGTGCTGGTCAGTACTATCTAAAATCAAGTGCTAACTAAATCTTTCCAGCCAATTCTTGACCATTTAATCACTGCTTCTTTCTCTTCCTATACTGATCGACCGACCATCCGCCACAATATTTACCTAACCTCAATCACCGGCTCTTAAGCCACCACAATTCATTTCTCTCTGGATATTCGAGTTGAGTATTCTATATTTATCTTCATTCACTTGTGGCTTAATAAATAAAACCGATATTGGACGGATCAATGTGTTAGTATTCATATTGCATCGATTAGAACATTCTTCTCTAATGGCCACAGTGACGTCCACGTGGGATACAGTCAGACTTCGGGATCGTAATACGCGATTCCGTTTACGCTTATGTTTGGACTAAGACCCTTTGGAAAGGTATGCATTCCACACTTCCTCCAGCTATGGATTACATAGTGCATACTATGTTATTAAAAAAACTACGTATGGACAAAAAGTAGATTTATCAAAAAATTATTGAAATTAAATGACCTAAAAAGGTTGATATGCCGTAAAACACAAACAAACATTACAATTTTCGGAATTCGTATTATTTGCATCAATTCAAAGCGATATTTTTATTCTCATCTTAAATATACACAATTCGTTTTTGATGATTATCTGTTGATGGCGGATGCAATATTATCTAAAAAAAGCATTAAAAATTCCAAGTGTAGATTAAAATAGTCGCACTGATTGCAGTGCAGGGGGTAAACACAACCACAAAACATTGAATAAAACATTTGGCTCGAAATAAAGTTCACGAAATTCACAGAAGACTCCGGATCATGGTCAAAAGGCGTATCGACCAAAACCATGTAGCTAACAATGCCAATAAATATAAAATTTGAATAAACAAAATAATACAATTTACTAGATTGGTAATGGAAATTATGCAAAATAAACATAGTATTTATGACAGTAGAGATAAGGTTGATATTACTAATAATTTATGAATTACTAATTTTTAAACTTCATCTAAGAACCTGAAAGAGTTTTAAAAAGTTGATAAGTCAAAGAGTCTAAGAAAAGAAAATGAGCACGAATGTTTCAATGATCTACATAATATTTCAATTTGTTTACTTTTAACTGATAAAATCTCAGGATTTTCTGCTTGCTGGTATAGATAATTTCTTTCTTACTTTTTGCAACATATACAATATGCCCTTAAATAGCGACCTTTTTTTTCAAACTAAAGTTGTTAACCTTATTTCTATTTGGATATACTTTTTTTGTTTTATTCATGATTCAATTTTTCACTGATTTCTGTTTAAATTTATTTTTTAATATTTCTATGTAAGTCTATAAATCCTTTTATAAATCTTTAGATATACACCGTTTTTTCCTCTTATTTCATTTAGCTTTTTTGTTTTTCATAAGGAAATCAATGTTCCTTCCCTTGACTTAAGAACCTTTCTAGATTCGATTTAAATAGTTTCTTAATAGTTTCACTCCATATGTATGCATTCATTTTCATTTGTTAAATATATTTCAATTTTCATTCACTTTGATGTTGATCAGTCGATGTAAATGGAACATTCATGAACATAAACCAAATGTGAATCTGATAAAATATGCGGGCAATGCCAGATATACCACTAGTCAGTATAATTCCGCTTATTTCCCTAAATCTTAAAATCAAAAATATCTAGATATACGAAAGAGCCATCTAACTTTCTATTCTGATCTGGACAGGTTTATTTTCCTAGAAAGCAAAAGAAAAAAAAAACGCGAGAAATGACCATTGTTCACCCGCTTCTCTTATTCAACAGTTTCCGGATCTTTTCTGGACAGACAATTTGCATAACAATCAAATTGACCTACCAACCGATCTATCTGACTTTCAGCTATTCAGTGCTGAGTTTTATTTCACTATGGTTCCAAAATAGTTAAATATAAATTAATATCTCCTTTCTCACTCAATAATATTTTTATACATTTTTTTACCGAAAAAGTTTCCATTTCCAATCACACACACTTATACATTTATATATGTACACAAATACAATTAAATGTGAGTCCTACTCTTGCATAGCGTTTGGTTTTTGTATTTCGTTTTTGATTCCTCCCCTTCTCCCTCCGTCTCTCCTCTTTTCTTTCCTCTCTTATCTCTATCTCCTCTCCCTTTCTCACGTGTTTTTCTCTTTTTTTTTCTTTTTTTTTCTCCATCCTCTTCATTATTTTTTCACTTTAAAATCTCTATTTTCTACTCCACTCTGTGTTGTCTTACACTTAGCTCCTCTGTCTAACTCTGCTATCTCCCTCTCCTCTCTCTATTCGTCTCTCTTACTCTCTTGTACTCTACCTCACCACTTTCCTCTTATCTATGTGCTGTTTACTTTTCTTTTCTATCAATATCAGAAAGCATTATTCATCTTGCCAACAGTTTTTCATTTAATGTGAATGAAGCTATACGCCATTGACTTTGGAGTTGACGTATGCTGTTCTAGTCATTAGATTGCCCAGAGAACATTTTCACGATTTCACTTAGCCTTACCTGTACGTCTTCCACTTAGAATTTCTCCTTCAATTTAACTAAAAAGACACAATCCTACTTTCTATCAACCTATCTATCTATCAATCAATTTATATTTTCTGTCTATCTATGAATCTTTTTCTCTCTCTTTCTTTCACTCTCTTTATCGTTCTATCTGTCTCTCTATATATAATACATACACACACATATAGTATATATATATATATATATATAGTATACATATATATATATATATGTGTGTGTATATATATATATATATATATATTCAATGCTTTTCTTGAGTAATTTTTGCTTTAAATAAGAGCAGATGCTTAATCACGCGCCACTCCCGGCATTTGATAGTTTCCAAAATAAAGAAAAATACGAAGTTTAAATTAGCATCTGGTACAGTTGGGAAGTCTATTAAAAATGAATTCATCAGAAAATAGCCAGCAATATTTTCGTAATATCGCTTCGAGTAAAGAAAATATATACATTTGTTTTTCTTTTGGTTTCTAGGTGCAGTGTAATTATAAACAGAATATACGAGAGTTGTTTAAAAAATAGTGACTTCTATCTTTTATTCTGCACGAATGAATCAGAGGGGATTGAAAATGGCATTCTCATGATGACTGTGCTGATGTATTCATGACCTGAAAGTTTCCTTTCTCTGTTACAAAATTTGACAGTTTGAGACACTAAGAAAGCCTACCCTGGTATGGACTTGTGTCAGACATAGAAAAAAAGTAACTGATCAACAATCACCGGCACCCGTTAAACGTCTATGTAGCTCATAACGTTGATTCCAGCACACTTACTAAATTTGTTCGTTGATTTCAAAGTCGGGAGGGGTACCATTAAATGAGGTATTTTTGTGCTCCATAATTTCTTTTTTATATGGTCTACACCATTCTCAATACATCTTTAATGAACAAGTTGGTTCATTTTCGTGTCTTTGTCACTCATATTGCCACTTTAAAATTGACAAACCCATGTACTAATTGTGATTAAATGCATCGGCTTTATAAATGTTCAAGAGGTACCGTTGAATGTTGATCGGTTAAATTGTCTCTGATTGAAAGAATTCAATCATGCTTTTTATAATTTCACATCATAAATATTTGCAATTATGAGATAAAACTGTCATGTCATGGATGCATAATTTAAGTTATCATAATAATGCCAGTTGCAATACACTTTGATCCATTCAGGCAGAATAAAACCATAGGAAGAATTACTTTTTGAACTTCCTCGTAAATGGAAGGAAAGAGAAAATTAGAGACACATGGAAATATATATTTTCTTCAATCTATTCGTATATCGGATATCTTGTAATTTTAGCTCCCACAAAAAAAAATTTCTTAGCGGCATGTTTTTTTTTCATATTACAGCTCCTCAGGAAAAATCATTTATAATTGTCAATTTGTAGTAACGTTGATTCAAAGTATTTGAACATGTGGAACCTAACAACATATTTTATTTGTTTTTTTTTTCTAATTCAATTTTTTTCTTGTGTTTTTCTTTCATTCTCCTTTGATTATTTTTTTTTGTTTTTTTTTATATCTAAAACGTTGCGTTAACAATCATTGTGTTATTTATCAAGCACAAAATACCTTTCGCCGTTATAAAATTATCTGTAATTTTAAAGCATATTTTATCTAATAATCATACGTTCTTTTTGCACAAAACTCGTACCCTGCACACTCATTTCGGTATTTTTACCAATAGCCGACCCGCTATAGGTTCCAGAATAATTTGTTTTTGATAGCACAAAAAAGCTGGTATAATATGAAATTTCACCTTAATAAAAAAACATAAACGATCAAATTTAGCACAAAAAAGCTATTAAGCTAATAATTGCTTCTTGACAGGTAACTAATAAAACGTCATATAAATTGAACTAAAAACACCTACCAGAAACAGAAATTACTCAGGAAATATTTAGAAACGATGAATTGTCTGTAATGCAACACAGATTGATATTTATTGTACTTGCCAACTTATCACTACGGGGATACGCTTGCCGGCAATTTATCCAGAGGCGTCCATTTAATTACCGACACGGTGGTCTATACAAATCACTTGGAGTTTATTCCACCAGCCTTTTTACCTGCTGATGATTTTGTAATTTGATATGGACACAGGAGGAAGTATGTGCGTAGGTAATCTTACCACAAATAGAAAGTTGATGGTTTTCTGACGTGTGTTGGATTGATGGGTTTGTTCGCAGCGTGAAGACTGTATTAAAAAAAGAAAACTGATAATAATAATAATAATAATAATAATAATAAAATAAGCAAACATGCTTTTCAGTAGATTTTACACATAAAAGTTTCCAACATAGTTTCATATAAATATTGATATCGTTTGAATTCAACGACAGATATTAACTATGCGTTTTTACAAATAAATGTCATATGAACTCCTTAAATCCGAACATGTCCTGGAAAGACTTCCTCAAATGTTCCCCTTTCCAAATACGATAATTTTCTATTTACTGCAATATGTTATCTTTTCTTTGCATATAATTGTATTCTTGTTGTATTATTGATATAGAACTGTTCGGTTGTTCGAATATGCTGTGCTTTCTTATTTATCCTTTGTGAATTATATTTATTCTTAAATTTGATATTCTTTATTTAAATATGTGCCCCTAAGTTCTATTAGTTTTAGTTACTATACATAGCTTAACTTAGATGATCTCGCAGAATTCGGTGATTCCAACGTCACTTGGAGGTACAAAAAATCATTTGTCGAATATACTTGATCACGAAATTAAATAGCAGTTCAGGTTTATATTATATTTACAAAAACGACCACACCGATTTTAAAACATGTTGTGCGTTTTAGGACATGTCATATTTGTTTGATTATTATTATTTCATCCAATGTGGTACACACCAGATGGCAATCTGTCATGCATTTATCATTACATTTCATATTTTTATATCATAATGCAATAGTTAACTCGTTTTTTCTCTATATCTAGCAGAAAGATTGGTTTTATTCTCAAACATTATCATTATTCGACAGATTATTCCCGAATCAAATTTGATATATATTCTATTTACAGATGAGTGATTGACGTGCGTATTGTTGATGAATATAAAATAAGACGAAAAACAATTGTTTTGCACTTATACGCTTGGCAAATGCGAATCAGAATATTCAGGACAACAAATACGAAAGCGTTTTTATGTATTTTTATTTCTATTAATTTTTTTAAAACCATTTTACCATGCGTATACATAACACATAATGTATTACCGCTGTATCAAAAATAAAGTGGAGTAGTGGTGTTGAGTGAAATATGCTCCCAATAACAGTTCAAGTTCAATCCTGATTTAAGCTCAGTAATTAATTCAATCCTCAAATAGAATATCGAATAGTTTGGTTTCGTGAATTATCTAATTTCCAGTTAGTTAATGATAATAATACTAATTTTTATTTATATAGTATCAATTAACGTATAATAATTTGAACAGGCTAACCTCTTGAATTGAATTAATAAATATATGAATTACCATTGTAGATACTTGGAAATAAATCGAACTGAAAACCATATAAACAATAAAGAGTGGAACCCCTAAAATTTCATGTATGTGTGAGAAAAATATCGATCTTACAGTTAACACATTGATACACATGTCTTTGCAATAAGACTGTAGACAGTACGCCTGAAGCTATATGACCACATATTAAAAACCCTGATCCCGAAGAAAAGGATTAAACGTTTGATTGCATAGATAATATAATATGAAAATAGAATAAAAAGCAAAACTAGATAAACATTCCACAACCTTCCCTATAACTATTACTATGTAAATATTTTACGACTACCATAAAATACATTGCATCATGATATTGCCAAAGTAGTTTACATCTAATCTCATACCTTTCACAATCTTTACTTTCATTTTGTTCTACACACGTTCTAATACCAAATGAGGAATTCAGACACACACAAAAACACACAATTGAAACACACAAATATATATAATTATTTTACATTATTAATGCTATCTTTGATTACAATATAAAAGGAAATACATATATTATATTTATTTTATAATCAGTTGTTTGAATGACAAACTCTTCCTTTGACCATGAAAAATGGTGTGTACGATATCTAGCATGGGCACTATCAGGCTATAGGAGGATATATCGACCTTGATAATTGTGGACAATAATAATGCAATGTTTCACCATGATCAGTACAGTGTATTGGGCTGTAAGAGAGTATACATAATTTGGCTTGACCTTTGACTTTGAAAAATGGTGTGCACAATCCATATATGTGTGACCATAATCATGCATAGTTTGGTCATGACCGGTTCAGTGGTTTGGAGTGTAGAATGGTATATGCATATAGGCTTGACCTTTGACCTTAAAAATTATGTGAATAATCCCTAAGTGGGAGACCATCATAATGACAGACTTAGTCATGATCGGTCTAGTGATTTGGGCTGTATGAGAGTAAAGCTAAATAGGCTATGACCTTCATAGGCTTTGACTTTAATCACCTTTAAAAATGGTATGCACCATCCGTCATTTGGAGACTATCATCCTTCCAAGTGTGGTCATGATTGGTCCTCTGGTTTGTTCTGTAGGAGATTTGTACAAACGCACACACGAACGCTACTACTTTATATATATGTATGTGTGTGTGTGGCTGTGTGTGTGTGTGAGAGAGAGAGTTTGTGTATGTTTATTCATATAGTAATAAACATAAAGATCAGAACGATAGCTAAAATATTTTGAATGTGACGTAATTTTGGGGTAGTAAATAATATTGTATTTTGTTGTTGACGGAAAATAAAATGATACACTTTTAAAATCTAAAAAAAAAAAATTTTGCTGAAAACCTGTCTAGAAATGCTGTGCTTTTAAATGTATATAATCATTAACGTATTGACGTTAACATTCGATTTATAAAATAATGTGATAAATTCTAAGAGTTTTATTTTGATAATTTGAACAATTCCGAAAGATTGTTTTGTTTGAAGCCTAAAAAACACCTGGTAGGTTAGGATAAACACTAAATGTTCCGACGGATCGATTGACGATAAAGTAAAACAGATTGTTGATCACCATAATTGATATTTCAAAAAACCTGATGATAATATTGGCTATATTAATTCATGTAATATTTTTTCATGAAAACCTAATGATATAGGCGTGCACTTGTAAGTTATTTTTTTAAACCACTTCATATTGAAAAAGAAAGCATGTATTTTAGGATAATGAGATTGAGTAATTGTTAATTTCCCTGAATTTTTCTAAAGGTTAGGCTGTGTTATAGAATTAATTCATAAGTTTATAAGCAGTTAGTAAAGAGCTATGTTATTTATTATTTAAGAACACCAATACACCAACCATCTTTCTTTATGCAAGATACATTTTTGTATCATACAAAAAAAATCACTCGGCACATTTTTTTCGGTGAAAAACGTCACAGCTGTGAAGTGTTCCTTGCAAATCCCTGGGTAAAATCCAGTCGAAAACATTCGGAATGTATTAAAAGCTAGGCTTAAATTAAATAATCTGGGAAATGTCGATAAATTTTGGAATTAAGAAAAGTAAAGGAAAAATATCCATTAAGCACTTTGCGAATTCAATACAATATTGTACTAAATTATGCAATATTGAAAAATGCAATATTGAAAAACAATGGTGTGCATAATATAAACATGTACGCTAAACATGATAGTTTTAATTATAGTAAATGGAAAATATAACGAATTCAAAGCATAATATATTTAACAGAATTAGAATTTTCCTTCCATCGATCATATCATTTGAAATTTCGGAGAAGGTCCGAGATTACAATATCAAAATCCTAGTGTTCAAGAATTACTTGGTAAAGGCTAGATGTTCCATTGATGAAAACTTTTTTGAAGATATTTCAAAGAGACCCCATTTATAAAAGAAAAGTCTAAATAAGAGTAAAATCATCTATCCAAACGCCGAATTATATCCCCTTTGGATAGAATATTTATTTTAAGCTTTATTCACAAGTAACGGTTTCTCACTATTCCAGACGCATATCTGCATTTAATTATTTAATTGACGCCTGTGTCATCAGTAGATAACACGCCTGGCCGAATAATACTCTTCGGGGAATTCGCGGACTTTGTTAGGTATATGTTTGTATTTCAAGCACAATATGACACATCAACTGATTTAAAATTGGTCTGTATTGGGAATGAGTTATGAAAAGTATTGAAGATAAATATTGTCTCACATAGTAAATGCTTTCTTTAAAAGACAATGGAAGTACTTTAACCAAAAATGGTAATATATATATATATATATATATATATAATCAGAATATCGTTAATCAGGCATATTTCATTAAAAAATGACAATACCTGAGGATAGTCAAAGAGGACCAAAAGCGTTAGGAAGAAAGCTTGGGAATTATATTAAGACAATCGAACCAGCAACACAGTTTCTTGTTAGAAACAAAAAATGTATTAAACATATTAAAAAGGGAATGAAAATCATTTTCAATGCGATATGTCTGAATATATATAGAGATAGATAGATAGATAGATATATAGATAAAGATAAAGATATATAGATATAAGTACATACTTACTAGATATGTGTGGTGAGGATTCCTACGTTCCAGAAGAAGTAAGTTCTAAAAATATGGATGAAAGGGGTAGCTAATGTTTTGAACTCGCCCATTCCAAACTTAGTGATATTCCAGGCACTCTCTATTTAATAGACTGGCCATCAGCTTAATCAGCTTCTGTCTTTCTTTGTCACTTACCTCTGTCAATGACATTATTGTGCTGTCATGAGATTATCCCCATATAAAAAACTATTAAATGATTTCAGAATAGCTTCAAGCAAAGGAGGGAAGAAAAAGTCGAAAACTATTTGGATATATGCTATGACGAACAAAAAAGTATCAGAGTATTGGTATTCATAAAGCATGATCTAAAAAAATGCCACAAGCAATATATGCTTTAAGTAAATATCAACATAATCATTCATTTTAATAATTATTGCAATGGTACTGGGTCTGTTGTTGTTATCATCGACGATATCATTGTTATCAGATCTCGCACCGATTATTAAGCTCTTGCACTCTTAGGAACGAGTGGCTTTCACTGGAGTCAGAGTGACAAGTCTTCTCGTAAGCTTCATAAGGCTCCGTTCCATCCTAGTGAAAGGCTATATGGTACCATATCTTATTGGATTCTCACACTCACTATTAGCAGAGACTTTTCTTACTCCGTCAACGCCTGGAGGAAGAGAGACAATAAGTTTCCTGTGGCATTCTAGCATATATGGATATCTTGCGGTCGGTGACTGCACGCCTTCCTCCTTAGTCAGTCGTGTGTATTTTTCCTTCCTTCTTCTCTGGTGTTTTTTCCAGTGTCCAATACTTTTCTTGTTATATCCACCCTCCTCATGAGTACAGAGGTCTTTAAGATGTTTTATTTTCCATTGACCTCAATGTCATATTGTCTTATCTTCACGTCTTTTGAGATTGTTCTTAAAGCCCCAAACTTTAATTTTTACTTTGATTATTATTGATAATTGTATTTTTATTTTCTTAATATTTTACAGACCATAAATTTAACTTCGACAGAAGATGAAAATCAGTCAAAATAGGATTCTATACATGATTTTGAAGGTTATTCATATCTTTAGTATAATGTAAAATAGTGCTAAATGTTTAACTTGACTTTAATGTATAACACAACTTTGATGTTGTTTTTCTAAAACTTGAAACGAGACCGGATAATGTTTATATTTATTATGCCGACTATGATTCTCCTCTTTTTTTTTGTTAAATTCACAAGGTTTCTGCCAGTTTATCATTATCAGTTTATCATAGGTTCTTTTACTAATCATAATCAAAACTGCTCTATTATGTTTTTATGCTGTTTTCGATATTATTTTCACACCCAAAAAGATATTGGCGTGCAGTTTAGATTCTGATCATTAAAGAAAACCGAAAGCAGGCCAAAGGACAAACTCGCCGAAACGTAGAAAAATTATCCAACCAAAAGATGAGGTCCATAGTTCATATAATTAATATACAAAACAATTTGAGACTTTGAGACTCAAACAAATGATTTTGAATGTTTAATAGATATTCATAGAAATTGATTCTCTATGCAGAATGTATTAACGAAATCAGGTTTTCGACCAATTATTTCTAAGTGTGCATTCGTTCTCATTATTAATTCTTTCAGAAAAAAACTAATTTTGCTATAAATTACGTATGTTTTACAAATTGTTTCTTCATTATGAATGTTTCAATAAAACAGAATTTTCTGCGAATCATTTTTACAAGATTATTTTAACAGAATCAATGACTGGCACTAGTCTATAGAAAACTTTTAATTATGTTATAATAATTTCTTCCTGACTTTATAGCACATATATCGTGTAGCTTATCATGACATGCAGCTTTTATGGCCTCCACCTAACTGGATTTCTATTTTTGTCAAGTAATTCTTCCTTAGAGAAAGAAAGCACGACAGAGGAAATCATAGAATACTGAACAACAATACAATCTTGAATATTCTATTAATTTTTTACATAGTACTTGTGTTTATTAAGAAACTAAGCTAAATCATGCCTCCTACAATATCTGTGTTCTTCCTGGCTTTAGTTTCTATAGCCAAATGATTTTCTGAAATTATCAGATGCCATTAATATAAAAGATATCTCACTCCAATTATTGAGTATTTGCACACCCAGGAACCACTGGCTTGTGCTAGAGTCAAAATAACAACAAGTATCTCCATGAGCTCCTTAATATCATTATTATTATTATGAAATTTTACAATTTTGAAACCAGTGTCTCTCCCTGGAGAAAGAGTGACTATAATATAACAATCTCCCTCCTCATTGTAGCATCCCCTGTTTTATTCAAGTAAAAATAGATCGTACTGTTGCTTTCTCGAGTGTCACCCTTGAATTTGATATCACACTGATCGATTACAGAACACCCACTCTCTGACCATCTGTCGGTCGTTTCTTGAAGTGTGTGTAAAAAAAATATTGAAGTCTCCTAAAAATCCCTATTATTTTTTCACCTCATTATGTGTCCTCAACAGTATGCTCTCTTCTTCCCTCGGGCCACTAACAGCTGTTTCATCAGTCACAGCTGTTTTTCTTTCTGATTCTATGTCATTCTCTAGTCTCCTCTTTCTTCAGATCAATCATATTTGGTTCTTTATTCTATAAGAATACCATTTCTATTTCGACGGAATTTTAAAGAAATAAAACTAACTAATCTT